>CBVK0100437767.1:0-11326 GCA_900067695.1 Picea abies | reverse complement strand
AAAATTTTAGTCTAGGTAGGATTTCGGGGGTAGGCATCCAAATAACCCCCTGTTATCTGGTTCTCACATTTTCAAACATAGAAGTTGACAAATAGGGAACTTCAAATCCTCCAAGTCCAGTGTTCCAATCACCATAAGGCAGGGAGATACTCGTGAAGGGTCGAAGGCCGAGGTCCGGTTGTTCTGTACGTCCCCCCTTGAGGCACCCACCTCTTGGACGGGATCCAGCCCGTGACCCATTTCTTAGGCCAAAAATCTAAATGTTGCACTTGGACCGAGGTACCTAGTGACCAACTTTAGGACATCTACCCAGGTGGTGATTGTGGGCTACAATCGCACCTTGATTGGATTTTTTGTGGCTATTGGGAAGTATCGCCAGCTCTTTCGAGATATTGCCCCCTCTACCCCTCATTATAACCAGTTATTTCATCCTTCACTAGTGTCTCTTCCGGTGACTTCAGACCCCACTGTTGAGTACTATTGGAAGGTCCAGTGCTATTTGAGAGGAAGGATGTTACGTCTTCTAGGACATGAGCATTTGCTTTCTTTTTTGATTCCCCCATGCGGACAAAACCCTCTTACCCATTTATATGCTTCTTTTTCATTTATGTATGATGCACATTTGATTACAGTTTGAATTTGATATATATTGTGTAAAACAACCACAGCAAAAGGCTCTTGTTACTTAATTTCTCTCACCACTTGCTGTACACATTCACACAACTAGTCTGACATCATAGGGGAACCACAGAACCCCTGTCGATCACGACGCTTGCTCAACCTTCCTCCTATTTTAGGGGGAGTATCTGGTCATACTCGCTCATCGGTACCTCCTTCACACACTCCTGTGAGTGCTACTGTCTTAGGATCAGATTTGCTTGGTTCTACATTACTTGGGTCCACTTCCCAAGGTCATACATTCACTCGCTCTCCTTTGCACGGAAGCGGGGGACCCACTTCCTCTCAAGGAGGGAGCACCAACCCACCTAGTCCCCATCAAGGGTCAGGTTCACAACACACCATGGCCGGAGCTAACCCTCCACCCCCACTACAGATGCCATACTTGGCCTCTCTCAACATTCCGGATCTCACCAAGCTCACCAATGATCCTATATTGCATGACGCCACATGGCCTGCAATGCCAACCAAACTTGATTCATACATACCAAAGTTTGAAGGAAAGGCAGGGGATGACCCCGCCAATCATGTCATGACCTTTCATCTATGGTGTTCTTCCAATAGCATTATGGATGATTCCGTCAGATTGCAACTTTTTCAACGCACACTTACCGGCCCATCAGCCAAATGGTATGTCGAAGAAAAATCAGGGTCCCACACGACCTTTGAGTCCTTGGACAAAGCATTCTTAACTTTCTTCCAATTACCCATCCGCCATGACAACGGTATAGAACTACTATCTAACTTCAAACAGTCCTAAACCACCCACATTGCTAACCACATTCATGAGTGGCGTAGGCGATGTAGTTTGTGTAAAGCAGAAACCACCAAACAACAATGTCTTGACTGGTTTCTTAGATCACTTGTCGCTCTCCTTGGTAAGGATGTAGCTTCCACCTTCCCACAATCTGAAGAAGAAGCCATCAGTAAAGCCCATCAATACGATCTCATTTATGCACATTCTGGGTACTTATATACGGTACTTCCTGATCTTCCGAAACCTGTGCCATTTGGTCAAGACAAACCTGGGATGTCTCACTCAGCAGACGGACTAATAGGTGCCACCACACACCATGGTCCACAAACCCAACCACCACCGATGTTTGCGACACCTCAATACCCATCGGCATATGGGGGCACTTCTTATTACCCCCCACCCCTCTATCAACAACCATATCCGATTGCTATACCTCCACCCACCAGTGGACCACCACCGGCACCCCCCATACATCAACCTTCTCCAACCACCAGTGGTACCCCCTCCACATCAGCTTATAGTACTAGTGAAAGCGCTATGCCTTCCTATGTACCTTATGGAGTGGCACCACCATAGAATCCCTACTTTCCCTTTCCTGGTCCTCCACAACCCATGGCTCCCCCACATCCTCATACGGGGGTAAATTTTGTTCAACCCTCTACTGCTCAACAATATCAAAATTTTGAACAGTTGAACACAGCCAATCCAACTCATCCCTCAAAAAACACTAAGAGGAAAGGATGGAACAGGAATAACAACAATCTTGGTCAAGGCGGGAATCAACCCCCACAACATCAACCCACTGGGGGCAATCAGAACCAAGGGAACCAAAACCTCTAAGGGGGAAATAACAACAAACGCCAAGGGCGGAATATGGTTAAAACCATCCACCCTTGTGCTCTTTGTGGCATGTTTGGTCACTACACTCACCATTGCCCCCAGATCGCTGATTTCAAAAGGTTGAAAGACTCAGGGAGCCTTCCCCCCTCCCCAGTGCAACCTGCCCCTCAGCAGGCACAACAACAATATGCGCAACAACCACCCCCCGCTGTACTGCAAAATCCTATCCCACATCAAGGTGTCATAAACACCTAACAGGACACGTAGCATCCCCCACCTCAGGTGGGCCAATACCACAATCCCAACACTCCAGCAGACCGAACGATTCTCCTCACCAGTGAGGAAGAAATCCTTCTGCAAACACGCAATCGTCAGTATCCTACAATAGCCGAGTCTACTCCTATATCTCCAGAGACAAAACCTACCCTGACAGGACCTCCATTGGTAATCCCGTGCCCTTCCGTCGAACCACCATTATGCATCCCTCGCATTCCCTTGCGTAGGAATGTTCACAACCCACAAGCTAGGGCTGCTCATAACTATAGCTTGGTAGACGACTTAGCACAATCCCCGGCTGCCATGTCAGTTTTGGAAGTACTCCAGACTTGTCCCACTCAGCAGAAATCACTACTTTCTGCCTTGGAGGCAGTTGACCCCACTGATACTCGACTCATCACCTTTGACCTTGATAGCTGCGAACTGCGTCTTCCCGCCGCAGTTGCTATTCAAATACCAATAAAAATATGGAACATCATTGTCCATCAGTGTATCATTGATGAAGGGGCATCTACTTGCATCATGTCCAAAACAGTATGGCAGAAACTTGGTTCCCCAGAACTCATACCCTCCACCATCACATTACGAGCTTATGATGGACGACCATCATCTCCTGAAGGGCTCTTCCAAAATGTCCCCATAGAACTCGGGGGAAAAACTATTCTCATTGACATTGAAGTTATCGACACTCAGCTCGATTACAATATCTTGCTCGGACGTAGCTACATGTATGCTATGAAGGCAGTGGCCTCTTTCGTCTTTTGAACAATCATGTTCCCCCACAATGGAAAGATTGTGACCATCGACCAAGTCTTGCATTACGAGCTTAACCCATCTGCCAATCTCAATAACATTCTTCCTCTCATTCACACCAACAAAGATGCATATCCACTAGTAGAGATGGGTCCTGGGATTTTCAAAGATCCATCCTTGTTAGGGACATACCATGGAGCACCACCACTCCTTCCCCCTAGTCAAGTATGTGTCATCTCATCTAATGAAACTCACGAGGAAGATGCTCGTCCTCCTCAGGAGGCTTCAGTCATTCCTGACGTCTCAACAGTCGCAGCACCACTCCCACAGGAGCCTCCTGCGCACTCGTCGACCCCTATAGTCCACGAATCCACATCCCCTCAAGGGCCTAGTCCCATTTGGGAGACAGTNNNTCCAGGTAGCCGCAACGCTCACACTACCCAATATGGTGTTAGCAATCCCAATGTGGTACTTACATCCACCTGAGATGGTCCCTTGCCCACAGGAAGGACTCCCCATGACGATTCCTGTCCTCACTCCCACTACCCCCACTACCCCCATACTCCTTACCCCCCCTGCTACCGCTGGAGGCAGGAACAAGAAGAAGGAGCCCACAGCTCCACTTCCTCCACGCATCTCACCACCTTGCGCATTGTGTGACAAAGAGGGTCACCAAACCAAAAACTGCCCATCACTACCGGAATTACGGAATTTGATTCCCCCCAATCCAACCCCCACACCACCCATTACTACTGCTACCACTCAACCTTCCAGTAGTAAAGGGTTGAGGACCAAATTCGCATGTGCCATCTGTTCTGAGTATGGCCATTACACCCATCATTGTCCAACACTGCCTTGTTTCCGGCAGACATTAGCTATCATAAGCCAAGACTTTCAGAACAACCCACACCCTGCCACGTCCTCCACAACAAAAATCACTGACATTCGCTATGTCACCACTTCAGTCAATGAACGCATGAGATGCCCTTGCTCTCTTTGCGATTCATTGGCTCATTTTACCTACCAATGTCCTATGATCATAGAATATAGGCAACGTCAGTTGGCCCTACTACATTGACCTACAGAGGCAGTAATTGACCTTACTTCGCCACTGGCAGATCTACACGTCATTTCTCTCGAGCCCAAGGCACTCCCTACGCCTCCATGGTTCTTAGATGACGTATCTGAGGATTTACCCCGTAACCCACCCAACTCTCCTGCCCATTCCTCTATGGAAACTCTCCATCCCACCACCACGGGTACCCCTCAGTACCTCAATATATGGTTTATGTCGAGTGAACCCTCACCCTCTCCTAGCATTACCCCCTCTGTTTCTTCAGCAAGGGGAAACCACATTGTCACTGAACTCACTCCTCACGATCCATTATATTCTCATCGTTTTCAATGCGACAAAGAAATAATGGAAGAACTACAACGCCTGGACTCTCCCTAGGATGCACTACATCATCGTGCTCTCTTCCTTCCGCAGGACGTCCTCATGCCTCCTAGCCACAATCCCATTTACGCGGTCGAAACCAAAGACTTTATCCCATCAGGGCCTATCGATTGGTTCAACAATCTCATTCCTGCACCTGATGCTTTTGAAGAAGGTAATCTAGCCAACATCTCCCCCACCATCAAAATCGACATTTCCATTAAACCAGGCATCGTCGAAGAAATCATCATTGGAGCTTCTTGCACTCCTCAGGAAATCGCCGCATATAAAGCCCTCTTCCAAGAATTTAGGGATATCTTCGCCTAGTCATACACGGAAATGCCTAGCCTCGACCCATCTATCGTCGAACATCGCATTGACACCTGGCCTGACATCACACCAGTTCGCCAAAAACAACGGCCGCTACACCCATCCAAGGCCTTAGCTATCAAAGCCGAAATTGACAAATTGCGTACGGCTGGATTTATTTACCCCATTTCTTATACTTCATGGGTTTCCAACCCTATACCCGTCGACAAAAAACAGGGCTCTATCCACGTCTACACCGATTTTCGTGATCTCAATAACGCATGTCCCAAAGACAACTTTCCAATGCCTTTCATCGATCATATTTTTGACGATTGTGCCGGCCATGAGGCTTTCTCCTTTATGGACGAATTCTCTGGCTATAACCAAATTCAAATCCACCCAGCCGATCAATACAAAACCGCATTCATTACCCCGTGGGGTACTTTTTCATATCGTGTCATGCCTTTCGGCTTAAAAAATGCTGGCGCAACTTTCCAGTGAGCCATGACATACATCTTTCATGATATGGTTGCAATCATCCTTGCCTACTTGGACGACCTCACCGCTCGATCCAAGAAACATACCCAACACCTCAATGATTTACGGATCATCTTTCAACGGTGTCGTCAATACAACATCCGCTTGAACCCCCTCAAGTGTGTGTTATGTGTCACCGCAGGGAACCTCCTTGGTTTTATCGTTTCACAAAGCGGTATCACCATGGACCCCCTCAAAGTCAAAGCCATCACCGAAATTCCACCTCCACGGAATTTACGACAACTTCAGAGTCTACAGGGCAAAGCCAACTTTCTTAGACGCTTTGTTCCTGATTACTCTATATGCAAACATGGTTTCCTTCGCTTACTACGTCACGACATTCCTTTTCATTGGGATGACTATGCCCAACAGTCATTTGACGATCTTAAAGCAACGCTTTCTAATGCCCCTTTGATTAGTGCGCCTGACTACAGTCGTGACTACATCCTCTACGTATCAACATCAGCTGTATCAGTAGCTGGCGTCCTCGTCCAACTTGGAGATGAAAATCGTGAACATGTCATTTACTACGTCAGTAAGAATCTCTCAGGACCACCCCTGAAGTACAAACATGAAGAGAAACTTGCTCTTGCAGTTGTTCTTGCAGTTCAAAAACTGCGCCATTACATTCTGCTTCGCACCACCAAAGTCGTCACAGATTCCAACCCTATGCAATATTTTCTCAGCCGTCGCCAAGTTAACGGAAAATTTGCTCGATGGATCGTTATCCTTCAGGAGTATGACCTCGAGTTCTCGACACCAAAGAGTAAGAAGGCCCTCGTTCTCGCTGAACTTGTCACGGCCCTTCCCTCTGACACACCCAGTGCCCCCGTCAATACTAACTTTCCTGATGAACATCTCTTTTACATCGCTTCTGATGATCCTTGGTATGGCGACCTTCTCATCTACCTACGAACTCAAAAGTTTGGTAACCACCTATCACAAAATGATCGTCGACACATTCGCCATCAGGCTCCCCACTATCTCCTCATCAGTGACATCCTATATTGGCAGGGCGTCGACACCATTCTTTGTCGCTGCCTGACTATTGATGAGGCCTACAGAGTCTTAAATGACTGCCACAGCGACGCCTGTGGGATCCATCTTTCGGGCATCTCCACGGCTCAAAATATTATCCGGGCCGGTTACTTTTGGCATACCCTGTTTAATGATTGCATTCATGCTGTGTAACGATGTGAGCAATGTCATCTCTATGCCAACAAAGCCCGCGCTCCCCCCGTTCTTCTTCACCCGGTCATCACTGCAGGCCCCTTTTGTAAATGGGGCATTGACTTTATGACTTGTAATCCCCCCTCCAGCAATGGTCACAAATACATTGTTGTCGTTGTCGATTACTTCACCAAATGGGTTGAAGCCATGCCCACTTTCAACAACACCGCTGACACTGTAGCACGTTTTTTCTTCAACCACGTCATCTCCCGGTTCGGAGTACCACTCCAACTAGTTTCCGATCATGGGAAACATTTTGAGAATGAGATCTTCATCGAACTCTCATCTCGGTTAGGCTTCTCTCATGAGTTTGCTTCACCATACTACCCTCAGTCCAACAGACAGGTCGAGGCAGTCAACAAAGTCCTCAAGACCATGTTACAATGCACGGTTAATAAACACAAAACCAATTGGCATCATATGTTATTTTCCGCGCTATGGGCTTATTGAACGGCAGTAAAGACCACCACTGGTTTTACACCATTTCACTTAGTCCATGGGGTCGAGGAAACTCTTCCCATCGAGTGCGAGATTCCCACCCTTCGCACCGCAATCGAGCTTTTACCTGACACTGCGCCAATGGAGAAACTCTTTCTGAACTTGGAGTCTCTGGATGAGGATCGTCGATCCTCCTTATAGAACAACAAGGCAGCTAAAAAATGATCCAAGGCTACCTTTGATCGCCATGTCAACCTTCGATCATTTCGCGAAGGTGACCTTGTCCTCGCCTACGATATCGCTCACGATACCTTTCGCCACGACAAATTAGAATCACTTTGGCATGGCCCTTACATCATCCAACATTGCCTCACCAAAGGCGCATACATCTTGGCCTCCCTCGAGGGCCTCACACTCAAAGAACCCGTCAATGGGTTATACCTCAAGAATTTTATGCTTAGAAGTAGTCAAGCTACTTTAGGTTACTTTTTTGTTTAGTGTTTTTAATCTTCTTTTCCCTACCCTCTCATCTAAACTATCCTTTGTGCTATTGACAAATGACTCCTCCACCAGCTTACCACATTGGTTATGCCGACGACGCCAGCCGTTGGACACAAAATCTCACTTCGGCTGCTTGGGATCTCTACACCCCATCACATGAAATGCTACATTCAAGCGACATCTGTTTGGGACCAGCAACCAACAACCAAGCCAAATACACTGCTGTCATTGGCCTCCTGACCGATGCCCAACATCATCATATTCGTCACCTTAGCGTTTTTATCGACTCCCAGCTAGTCGTTCTCCAACTCAACCATGTGTACCGTGTACGCAATCCATGCCTCTTTCGCAAATACCTGCAGGTTAGATTATTATCTCGACATTTTGATTCCATTACATTTTCACATATTCCAAGAGAATTGAATCAAACAATAGATGAAATAGCTAACATGGTGTTAGATTGGCATATATCACATCAAGCTACACATACATAAATATCTCATACATCCTGTCACAGCATATAAGAAAAATAGACATCATCATCATCAAAACAAAAACGCATGTACACCACATTTGGAATCTCAAAAATATGTATACTCATATATATATCGGCCTCTCCGGCCATCCAAATGTTTACATACAAAAAATACATCAGCCCACCGGCCCGTGCCGCATAACGGTACAAAAATCGGCTCACCATCCTATCAAAAAGGTATACAAAAATACATCATACAATCAGGGTGCCTCTAATGCACCCCCAGCTTCCCCTCCCTCCGGAGGAGGTGGTGGCCCACCCCGACCTGCCCCAGGCAGTGGTGGTGGAGCACCCGCAAGACCCTCCTACCATGGCGGCAGGCGTCCACTAGTCATAGCAGCGAGCACAGCTGCTCGTCGCATGATCGACCGCCATGGTGGTGGTAACCCGATGCACTACTCCAAGAACTCCTCGTCCTGGATACGGGTCCACATGCCCTCAGGAACATCTCGAAACACCGTCTCAAACCAACGGACTATATCATCATCATCTACTCCAGCTGCCGCCAGAGGAGCATGGGATGACCCCACACCAGGGTCATCAAAGCGGCGCCTTTGCGCCGGTCTCTCGGGCCCTGCTGGTCACCCAGCAGCCTCATCCCTCAGACGCCTCCCTGCACGTGGCGGTCCCTCCTACTCTCGCTGTGTTGGTGCTCTGAACAACTCCACCTCACGCCCACGAGGTGCCAAATATGCACATGCACCAAACAAGCAACAACAGATGGTATCAGTGTCTATACATCAAACATATGCACTGGTATATCAAAGTCACAAAATAAATCACAACATACAAATACACAACATACCTCTGTGGTCAAAAACCTCCCCAGGAGGCAGTACCATATTCGAGTCCCCCTGGAAGTCCACCCCAGCATAGGGGAACTCGAGTATAACCTACGACATCTACCGCCATATCTGCGCTTCCTCCGCAGTAAAGTAATGTCCCCCTTTGCCACTGCTGTGGCGAACCAAAATCTGTGATCATCGCCTCAAACGCGGCTCTCTTACCACTGGTGCCTCTAGCAGCACCCGCGGGCACAACATCGGCACCCTCTCCAGGAAATAAGCCACCAGGATGGAGCCAAACGCGAACTCCCCTCTGCCTGTGGACTGACAACGGTCCAGCTGTGCAATCATTTGCGCATGAAGGGTCAAACCCCAGGCAAACTGCTCATGGCCCACCACCACCCTCTCCATCAACATCAGCTCGCCACCACTAATCCGGTGGTTCGCTCGGGACCCATACACCCGAACTATCATCGCTGCTACGCAACAATGCAGCAGGGCATCTATCCCACTGATGCGCACTGATGACCCAGTCATATAATGCTCGCCTGAGCAGTATCGCTCGGCGACCTCCTGCAAAGGCATATCTCTCGGTAGCACAGGATCTGCTGGCAACGGTGTTCCCCGGAAGGGGAGCCCAGTCAAGAAATAAATATCCTCCACCGCAGTGAAGGTAATCTGCTCTCCTCGCACGAGGAAGCAGTGCTGCTTAGGGCTCCACATCTCGATCAAGAAATGGAGAAAATACTCCTGGGCCCGTATCAAAGGGAACTCAAAGAACTTTAGCAACCCACTGGCTGCTAAAGAAGCTCGAACTACAGGCCTCGCACGGACCACAGCCTCTTGCAGCTGCGCCCAGTCCCGCTCGCGCCACCGCACATCTATGGTCACTGATCACCACTTGCACACAACCCAGAATCCTATATTAGCTTAGGCACTCATCCAAGATATCAAATAAGATAATTTTTCACCCTGAAACCTTCCCCAAAGGCGTGGCTTCACCACCCACAGGCGCGTGCACATGCCCACCTGTTCACTATATAGGCGCGCATATACGCGCGCCTGTTTTTCCCACAGGCACGCTCATGAGCTCGCCTGTCCACAATACAGGCGCGCACTAGGGCACACCTGTTATACCCACAGGCGCGCCCGTGAGCGTGCCTGTTCGGCCTACAGGCGTGCACTCATGCGCGCCTGTCCACCTCACAGGCGCACCTCCAAGGCGTGCCTTAAATTCTTATTCACGTGCACACATGCGTGCGTATTCAGTGTACAGGCGCGCACTCATGCGTGCCTTCCACTGAGTCGCCCACGCATGTGGGCCCACCCTCTACCCAAAAACCCCCTAAAACCCCCGTACGACCCCCCGTACCTACCCTGCCCAAAAATTGGAAACCTATAGCTATGCAGGATGTTCAGATCACTAACCTGAAACTCACACGTCGTGAAACGGATGCCTCGTACTCTCAGAATCACTCAACCTCCTCTGAATCTGCTCGAAAACTCACTGTAGCAGCAGGTACAAATGAGGTGGCAATGTGGGCCCTATAGCTATATATAGGGTTTTTGCCAAACTTCCACTCACCATTCCAGGAGCCCACGACGTCCATTTTTCGAACCGTCTTCAGCCACGGGATCAACATCCCGCCACCTACATCATGGTTGTCCCTGGACCACTTTTCATCCTGAGCCCCCGGGGCACCTTTTTCTCATATCATGGCTAGGTACGCACGCGCATTGTCACATTTATCTAATACATGTTCATATTTGGTATTATCTTCAGATATTGTTCACTTTGGGTATTTGGTTGTGATGTGTGCAGGTACTTGATCCATCAGCTCTCCACATCATTCCTTCAAGTATATACTCAGCACTGGCATGTAGTCTCTCCCGCTATAATGCATTTACATTTCCAGTCATTCCCTCTGATATCGACCTTTAGGACACCCTTTTCCGACTCTGCAGTACTCCCACCTCCATTTTGCATCTACGGTACTGTAATCCGGTAGCATTCTCACCCACATGAGTTGTCCCATTCATAGCACCTTTTTTGCACTTTTGACACTCATGCTGTTCTTCATTACCCTTTAGGGATGGGAGTCCCGGTAGTATTCCATCATGTTGCGAATCAACCACATACTTCTTCTCCTCATTTTTCTAGCTTCCCATATGGACTCCCAAATCATCACTTTATGGTTATGTTCTTTTTTTACCTGCACCTCCGCAGGATCATGAACCCACCATTTCATCCA
>CBVK0100437765.1:176-11327 GCA_900067695.1 Picea abies | reverse complement strand
CACCTCCGTGGAAGAGGTACCATCAGATCCCTTTGGTTTTTCAACCTTCTTAGACTTGCAATCTTTCTTATAATGCCCTGTTTTACCACACTTCCAGCATTTCCTCAAAGATTTTCCCGGGGACTTAGATCTACCTGTAGATTTAGATCTCCATCCCGAAGGCTTACCAGGGTTCCTGTCTTGGGTACGCCCTCTTACAAATAAAGCATCTGTGTTGTGACCATCCATGCTTTTTCGCCTCATCTCTTCAGATAACAAGGATGTAACTACATCCTCATACTTCAATGTAGATTGAGTGGTGCTACCTATTGCTACAACCAGATTATCCCAAGAGTCTGGCAAAGAACATAACAAAGTAATACACTTATCTTCTTCTGCAATCGTAATATTAACAGATCCAAGTTGACTTACCAGAGTATTAAAGGCATTTAGATGTTCTGTCACAGAATCTCCATCTTCCATCCTAAGATGATACAACTTCTTTCGAAGAAACAACTTGTTTACCAGGGACTTTGATTGATACAAATTCCCTAACTTATCCCATAGTTCCTTGGCTGTAGATTCTCCTGAGACATTCAACAACACCGAATCTACCAGGCAGAGTCGAATGGTACTCCTTGCTCTTCTGTCCAACTTGTTCCAATCTTCCTTTGACATACCAGTAACTGGTGTACTAGTAGTTTGTGTACTGGTAGTTTGTGTACCAGTAGCCTGTGTGCTTGTAGATGGTGTACCAGTAGGCTGTGTACCAGGATCCACAACGATCCATTGTTCTTTGTCTACAAGAAGGTCCTCCATCTTAAGCTTCCATAGCTCAAAGTTTTTACCGTTGAACTTCTCTCTCTCGATTCTAGATGAGCTCGCCATTCCTCTTACTTTACTCGAATCTCCACTGCAAAAGCTCCCACTGAACCCAGGTTTATCACAGACCCAAGATAAACTTGATCTATCAAGATCGAGCCAAACCCTCAGCAACAAAGGCGTCCCTCTGAAGCCAAAAACGTGCTCTGATACCACATGTAAGTTTTAAACCTGCGGAGTAAAGCAATGCATATAGATTCTTAAGCAATACAAAAATTAATCAATGGCTCATACACAGAGTACACAGAGATTTTTACCGGAAACCCTCAACCGGGAAAACCTTTCTTATTTTCATTATTTTGAATTTCACCATTCACCATACAATATATACAATGTTTTTAGGTATTCCGTAGATACCAAAACCCTAATCCCTTAATCCGAGATTAATTTACAAATCGGCTAAAAATAGCAAAATCCGCTAAAAATAGCAAAAACCGCCCAAAAAACAATTTCGGGGCGTTGCCCGGAACGCTGCGCGTAACCAGGGGGGGGGCATACCTGCCCCCCCCTGGGACCCCCCTAGGAAAGCACCCGGCACACACGGCAGAGCCCTAGGTGAAGGGATCGTCAGACGCAGTTGTCGTATCTGACGCACCCACACACACACACATGCAAAGAATATAACACACACCCAACAAAAACATGGTAAGTTCGATAACCTAAGGTATGGTCCTTTCAGAATAGCCAAGGTAATGAACAATAACACTTTTCTCCTGCATAATTTAGACAACACCAAAACTTTTGGGGGCCCAGTGAATGGGAGGTTCTTGAAGCATTATTTTCTCTAATGACTCATTAGGTTTTCAGTTAGTATAGTAGATTTTCTTTTCAATAAAGACTCCATATACCCAATGGATTTATTTTTACGGTTATGCTGAGAATAAAAGATCGACAGATACAGGGAGATCAGTGAATCAGAGATAAAGGAAAAGGCATTGGTCTGCAGTTCTTGGAGTTTATTATCAAAACTCCATCCGCAGAAGGAGCCAGTGTTAGTCTCTAATTTTTGCTTTTGATTTTGTGAGAAACCCTAATCCCAAATCCTTCCTACCTGCACTTCATTATCTGCTTCCATTTGATTTTAATCATTGTTTTTAGCTTGTTATGGTTTGCATTTCAGCTTTTTGAATAATTTATTTAAGTTTGGAGTTGTAAGACATGGTTTTAAATGATGTGTCACTTTATATGCCTATTTGAACTTTACAAATTCAAATTATGCTAAGTCATTAATAACGCTACTGGAATAGCATTATTCCCGTAGTGCAAAGATAATCATGCCTTAATATGCGCCCATCACCCAGATTTCGTTATGATGACACAGATCGTGGTTTGAGAGTTTGCATGTGTCCCACAATAGCTTTGGAATCATTTTATGATTCAAACCGTTACATGATCGGATTGCTCTATACCCGCAAAGGACCCATTTCAAATCGTCCAATTCTCAACGATCATTATATTGAACCTGTCATTCTATGTCTGATTTTGCTAAATTTTAGGCGCATGTATTTGCTCAGAAGAACAATTATATACTAACAGATTGCAGGTGGCAAATTCGGAATCCGAATCGTGCCATTTATAGCATTGTGTTTTGATGGCGCCTAAGAGGAGCATACAGGTAGTCAGATTAGAACCTGAGGGTGCTAAACTCCTCGAAGCTTATCCTCAGATGGCTCAAAGGTTCAGAGATGCCGGGTGGTTTGAATTCCTTACCACTTTTCAAGGTTACAACGAGCAGGTCTCCATGGAGTTTGCACTGAACTTTGATGGTCACGAGGTGGAGATCGGGAAGATACTGATGCTGGTGATAGAACAAACAATTGCTAAAGCTTGCAGATTGGTGGTTAGAGGAGAAAGATGGTGGAAGAAAGAGCATGTGGTTACAGAGTTTGTCAATCAATTCCTGCTTCCAGATAAGCAAAATCCAAATTGGATAAGGGGACTTCCTCGCAGCTGGATTAGACCTGAATGACACACTGCTCTGATCGTTATCCACAGGTATATCACCTGCAAAGGTAGATTTTCACTAGTCTTAGGATATTAATGCATCTAAATGGTGATTATCCCTTAAATTTGCCTTACCTTCTACTCAAAAGCTTGACAAAGATGTCAAAGAAAGTGCAGTCACTCTCCACCAATGCAAAGAGCAGCCTGTTTCATCAAGTCTTAATTAAGACTTTAGTTATGTCTGCTTTGAGAGAATTACAGAAACCCTGGAGTTGGCTCATGCAATCCTTAAATCCTAACACAAAGTCCAACAAACAGAAGAAAGGCAAAGGAAAAAAGACTGGTACACAGAAACAAAATATTTCAATTGATGAAACCCCTGTTAAAGAAGAAATGCCTGATATCAGGGTGACGAGGAATAGCAGAGGTAAAAGACCTAAGTTGGATCCAGAAATCGAAATGTTTTCTGAGGAAGATGTTAAAGGGGAAGAAGATTCAGATTCAGATTTTAATACTCAAACTACAGTCAAGCATGAATCGCCATCAACCAGTAAAAGGGGTGTTGTAGTCAAAAGGACAAAGGATAAAGGTGTGTCTGCGTCTCAAAAACCTAGAAGGAATTCTACTAGGGTTACCAACAAGTACAGGTTGAAGTCTAAAGCCATGTATAATCCATTGATCGAAGAAGAAAACATCATAGTTGTAGAAGATCACTCTGAAGATGCTGAAGCAGGTACCAGGAAAAAGGCAAAAGGAACTCCATTGCTTAAGAAACCAGTAAACAAAGGTAAACAAATTTTTTCATCATCTACAGGACCTGTAACGAGAGCTACAACCAGATTGGCAAAAGCTAAAGAAATTGCTAAAGGTATCAGTGAGATTCCTGAGAATAAAAAGGATTACCTTGTAGACTCAAATCACATATCAGATGTGCCTGAAGCCATGGATTCAACAAGTTCTGATGAAGAACATAGCTCAGAATTGGTTTCTAAATACCAAGTTAAATCGAAAGAACCCAAGTTGCCCTAAATTTGAATGAGCTTGCACTTTTTGAAGAGTTCTCAGAATTCGGGGTTAAAATCAGTACTGATAAAGAAAGGATCAAGGAATTCCAGAAAATAGTGAGACAATTTAAGAAAGAAAAAGCACAAATAGAACAATGGAATGCTTGTCAACAAGAAAGGATTCAAGGTTTCAAAAAGAAGAGAAAAGAGCAAAGGGCGTTGCTCAAAGAACTCAGAGAAATAAACTTCAAACTCTATTGGCACAATGTCTTGCTTACCACAAAGCTCAAACAGAAAAATGCTAAAGCTACTGCTGTGATTATATCCTAAAGGTTTCATGAAGATTGCTACAATCACAATTTTGATGTTTTCCAGGAAATATGGCAGTGTCTACTCGTTTTTGGCCTGTGAAATGCAAAGACCTCGAACTGTATGACTAGATCAAACTAATCCCTGTTTTGTAGAATCAAATGTAATGCTGGCAAGATCATACAATATCAAGCTGTTGAGCAATGATTTATTTTTGGATTGTAAAAGCTCTTTTTGAGCTAACTTCCCTAGTAGATAGACACTATTCAGATCTAGTCATTAAAAGTACACTAGATGATAGGATCTGGAGGATTTATGGATAGTTTAAATAGGCAGAGGAAAGACTGTGTTGAGGTCGAAAAATTGGAGATCCAAAGGACTTATTCTGAAAACTCTTTGTAAGGCATTATTATTCTATTTGACACTTAATAACAAAGGCATATGGATGGCTAGACACTCTTTTCTACTCTGTTTTCTTTCTTCATGCTTGAATTCATTATTCAGATTGCAATGCTTTTGTTTCTTGATTGTTAATTAATACAGTGAAAAATTTACTGTGGAAATTATTTTCAAGTTTTGATATCAAGCTGATGGGCTTGTTTCTTTATGATATTTTGAGACAAGGATTTATGTGAAGTTGACAAATTGGAAGCTTCCTCCTCTCTTTTATTATTGGTCTAATTCATCTATGTGACTACCTTTTAACTAGTCAATGGGATATGGTATGTTCTGATTGTGATTTTCATGTTATGCTATACTCTTGAGCCAGTTTTCAACCACCTTACCCCAAAAACCAAATCATTAAAACCTTTAAAACACTTTGCAATAAATTGATGATGCCCTAGCTTGCACCCTCTCACAGTCAGTGCAACTTTAGGGACTAACAGTAGTAAGATAGATAAGACTTCCACAAACTGTCTATACTTGGTTGCATCTTCAAATTCATTCCCTTCTTTTGATGTGAGTTTCAAATTCCATTCCATTGGAGTAGAAACAAGATTGCACTCAACCATGCTAAACTTGTTCAACAATTCTCCAATGTACTTCTTATGGGAGATGGATATGTATTTTGGATTTTGTATCACTTCAATGCCCAAATAGTAGTGAAGATGTCCTAAATTTGTCATCTCGAAGCCTTTCTTCAACTCTTTCTTTATGGATGCAATGTAGTTCTCGTTGTTCCCTGTTATGAACATATCATCTACATATACTACAAGATATACAATTGTTTTTCCAACTTTCTTGACAAACAAAGTTGCATCGTCAAGATTGAAATGCTTGAAGTTTAATTGCAGAAGATGCTCGATTAACTTTTCATACCATGCTCACGGTGCTTGTTTCAAGCCATACAGGGATTTCATAAGCTTGCATACCTTATGTTCTTGTCCCTTCACAAAATAGCCTTTTGGATGAGACATGAACACATTCTCTTTCAAGTCTCCATTCAAGAAAGCAGTCTTCATATCCATTAGATGAACTATCCATCCATTTTTGTGCTACCATGGAAAATAGAGTGTAGATGGTAGCCCATTTTGATGTGGGGGCAAAAGTATCCTCATAATCAACACCTTCTTTATGTACAAATCCTTTTGCCACGAGTCTTGCTTTGTGCTTGTCAAGTGAGCCATTTGATCTATACTTGATCTTGAATACCCACTTGCAGCCAATTGGTTTGGTTCCATATGGAGAGTCCACCAACTTCCATGTCTTATTCTCGATGAGAGCATCATATTCCTTTTGCATGCCTTCTTTCCATTCATCATGAGAAGTGGCTTCTTTAAAGGAAGTCGGTTCATGGTTGGTAGATAAATTCAACTCACAATCATATGAAATGTCCATATCTTCTACATAACTTGAGTTTGAATTATCTACATTACCTCCATCTTGTTTTGAGGACAATCTGGTTCCTGTCTTCCTGACCTCATTAGGATGAACACTTTCAAGTGTTTTTGTGAGCCATTTTGGTGGACCTTTCTAAGATGGTCCAGGTTGCTTAGCTGTTTGGGATGGTGCTGAGTTTTCATCAAGCCTCAACTTTCCAATCTTCTCGATCACATCATCCAATTGAACTTCAGGTTTTGATGAAGTGGTAGGAACTTCTTCATGAGGGGAACATGGTGCTTCAAAAGGAGATTCCAGAGATTGACCTAAGATAGGTATCCCCCCTTCAAGATGCAGAATCTCATCATCAAATTCATGATATGTCTTTACATAAGTGAATCTGTCCATGTAATGTTCCTAACTTGGCTAGTCTAAGAAACATTGATATTGTGTGCGTAGGATCAATCGTTTACAGCATATAAATGGTCATACAAATAATAAATGCGACAAAGGACTGCAAAGTTTATATTATGATATCTCTACGGATTACAAAGGTTGGATGCGATTGAATAAAATGACAACACTCGGTTAGATCAAAAGACAAAAGGATCTTAGCCAGAATACAAATAAACAACTAAAGATAATACCCAGAATATGTGAGCACTGCAGGATCAATGGATGTGTTGGAACTATGGCAGCTCGTGCGGTAATTGTTGGAAGTCTGAAAAGTTCGCCTTGGGAACTATACCTCTTGGAATGGCCTGGAAACCGTCCCAAATGATGCGCCCTGCTCTAGTCCTCAATACTGGTAACTATTGGACCCCTCTGCTGGTGGGTTTGGACCCCAGATGGATCCCCCTGGGAGAATTCGCCCCTCTTTCTCTGGCAAAATGCGTCCTAGTGATTCCATTGTCGGAATCAGATGAGATGTGTCTCAAAATGACCACCTTGGTCTACTGGGAAATGGGTTGGAAGGGTTTCCCTGAATATGGTCTGATGCTCGCTCGGGAACCCTAAATATATCCACCAAAAGTGTCGCACTCCCAAGTCTGGAAAATGAGCCCCAGATGATTCCTCCGTCGGAATTTGGCGAGGAACCAGGCAAAAGATGCGCCTTGCTTTCCTCTCAAATGGGTCGGATGGAAATTGTTGAAGAATGATGGAAGACCTGTGTGATCTTCCCAGTGACTAGGGTGTGTCTCTCAACACCGAAATCGGCCAACTGGTGTCTTCCTCCTGGAATCCACTAAACTATCTCTCCTGAGATGCGCCTCTCTCCTCAATGACAAGTCATAATCTGCATAATGATGAATTAGGTCACTGACCCTTCCTTTATAGCTTTCCAAAACCCTAAATCATGCTAAAACCCTAATTCACTGTTGACTTCCAAAACCCTAAATCACTGCTGAAACCCTAATTCACTGTTGACTTCTATTTTTAGCTCATAATGACTTAAAATCACTTTTAATCCTTTTTAGCTCAATGTCACTTTCTGAATATAACACCTGTGACTGGAGTGACCTCTAGTAACCCTGTTTACCCCTCTTTGGCCCTGGCTATAGTCTAACGGGGCAATTTAGACCATTAAGCCTCCTCTCTGGAACTCCTATTTGGAAAGGGATATTATAGTCTAGATGATCAAGCTGCCTCTCAACACTTTTTTCTTTCTTGGTGGATTCAAGAAATATCACATATTTGGAAAGGATGAACTTCTTGTTTATCTCATCGTAAAGACGATACCCCTTGGTGGTATTTGAGTACCCAAAGAAGATGCATTTCCAACTCCTCGCATCAAGCTTGCTTCTTTGCTCCTTAGGAATCAAGGCATAACAGGTGGAACCAAAGACCCCTAGATGCCTCACTGAAGGAATGTGGCCATACCACATTTCATAAGGAGTCTTGTTTTTTTATAGCATGAGATGGACACCTATTTTTGACATAAATTGCACATAGAATTGCATCAACCCAAAACATCAATTTAACATTCTTGAAAAACATCATGGAACGAACCATATTTAGGAGTGTCTTGTTCATTCGTTCAACGACACCATTTTATTGAGGATTGTATGGAATTGTTGTTTGATGTTTGATCCCATGTTGGCGAAGGTAACTTTTAAATTCATTAGATGTATATTCTCTTTTATTATTAGTGCGAAGAGAGACAATATGACATTGAGCTTCATTTTGAATCCATACATGAAAAATTTTAAATGTTTCAAAAGCTTGTGATTTATCTTTCAGCAAGTACACCCAACACTTCCTGGTGTAGTCATCAATAAAGGACATTATATATTTATTTCCATTAGCAAAAGGAACATGCATAGGGCCACACAAATCATAATGAATCAATTCAAACTTTCTACATGCTCTAGAAGTAGAATCATGGAAATGTTGTTTGCTATGCTTTCCAAGAATACAAGTATCACATTGTTTCAGTTTTCTAGGAATGGTAGGCAGACTAAAAATACCATTCTTTCTCATTAAGTGAAGATGGTCATAATTGATATGACCAAATATAGCATGCCACAAAAGACTAGATGACATTATACCTTCACTGTGATCAAAGAGGTATGCAACATTGTATATATGGGCAGATGTCCCATTCGACTTCAGTAGTCTTCCATCTTCCATTCCGGTCATAACAAGCATGTTGTCCGAATCTTTTCGTGCATCAACATTGCCACCGATCATGTGAACAAAGTGGCCTTGCTGTCTGATATGCACCAGGGACAACAAGCTCCTTTTCAACTCAGGAAGATAGAGTACAATATGCAGAAGAAAATTCAGGAGTCTAGGCACTTAAGCCTGATGGTGCTCATTCCTGAGGGTTTGAGGTTGGACTTGTCTACAAAATACACTATGCCATCTACATTGTCATTGGAGTCTTAAAAAAAATCTCTTCGAAATGTCATATGAGAGGTTGTGCCTGTGTCAATAAGTCATGTATCTTTCCAAGGACCATATGCAGTGTTAAACAAGTCTTTTGTTACTCCTATATTGCAGTGAGCAACAATGTAATGGGCATATTCAGGTGGATCACCTTTTGTTGATACTGTAGTTTTACCTTTGTCCTCTTTCTTATTCTGCCTGTCTTCTTTGATCTCGTCCCATGGAACTCTACAATCATCTGGTTTATGTGATCCATTCTTTTTGCATCGGGTACAATAGAGATTGGATCTATCACCTTGGTTGTGTCTTCGCCCCTGCCTCTGAAACTATTTTTTCCACGTCCTCGTCCTCTTCTACTGCTTTTTCCTCTAGAAGAATCATGTCGTTTACTCTTGTCTTTCTAAGTAAGGTAAACAATTTCACCAGTTGAAGGAGTCGACTTCTTTCCAAAGGCTTTCTCACGATCTGCAACTTTCTTTACTAGTTTTTGAAATGTCATGGATTTCATCTGATTACTTGCTTGCAGTGATTCAAGGTAGTGAGAATATGTAGGGTAGAGGGCCTTAATGAAGCCCCTGAGAGGAAGATCAATATTTGCTTCGGTGGCTTCAGTGTCACGAGTTATGACTGTGATTTTTGAAGCCAAAGCCATAGGGTCATAATTCTTCAACTCTAGGTTGAAGAGCTTCAACATTAGTTGTATGAGTTCAAGCTCAGAATGTGTGTCATATAACTCATTCAATCTTTTCAGGGCGCCATAGGAATCACTAATGGAAGCAATATGACAACTCACCTCTTCACTTACTGTCACAAAGATTACTACATATGCCTTTTGGTCTTTGTCTTCCCATATTTCACGTTTTTTGTCTGTGGTCGGTATGACTGATTTTCTACGAGCTCTGCTACTCTTTGTCTTTAATACTGAGGCTTGTTCTTCTTTTGATTCTGCATCTTCTTCAGTGGTTTTGCTACTCTAAGGGACTTCTTTTGCTTCACAAATCCCTTTCCATAGGTTATTGAAGATCAATGTGCACTTGATCTTCCTGTACCATTCTCTGTAGTTCTCCTTGCCAGTCAACACTACGCCGACAAATGGACATGAGGGAATGCATTGTCTTATGTTGTCTTCACACATGCTAGCAAATAAAATATAATGAAGCTCCACTAGTAAAGTTTTCTTGCTATTGCACCAAGCAACAATCAGAATGAAGGATTGCTCACTCAAGTTTAAGTAGGCTACACTTGGATTGGCATCGTTCAACGAGTATACACAATAGTGAATGGATGTATTGGTGATATACAATAATGAAGGGGTTAGAGTGAAAGAGATATCGAAGAAATATGTACTCGAGCGAGCAATTAGAGAGAAAAAGAGATATCGGTGCAACATGTAATCGAGCGAGCAGTGAAAAATACCTAATGTACGTCAAATTTTAGATTAAACCTCAACAACAACGAATACTAGGTCGCAGTCTTCTCAACAAAAATATTTACTGGGTCATGGACATTGCTACCAACCGGCCCGAGCGACTGGATGTAGATAATGTCAGTGCATTAATAATATGAGAGAATATCAACATCGTGAGGTGCAAGAGTAGTGTGAGAGGTAGCAATTAGGGTTTTGGAGAAAATGGCACAAAAATTAGGGTTATGGAATGAGGAATAGTTAGATTGCGTTAGATTGCGTTCGTTGATGAATGAGTGAAGGCGTAGGTAGGGTTTCGTACATTGATTGCTTGGGACACGTGGAGAGAATAGAGCGATACCTGCAGAGGTCGAGAATCTCTCAGTGCATCAGGCATAATGCCAAATATAGAATAAAGACAAAATAAATTAGGGCATAGAAGGCAGAGAGACATGCATGCCAATAGAGGCATTTTAGAATGCCAGAGAATCTCTTCATGGAGTTGGTCTGGCTCTGATACCATCGTTAGGCCAAGCATTGGACATGAATAATAACTCCAAGGGATGATTGTTCTATTAACATGAAGCTCAATAAATACACAAACAATGCAACCGTTGGTATTCCCAACGTATGATTCTTCCTATCACCTATGACACTTCATATGTACATCTGATCTGGATTTATGTAGGAACACAATGAAATACATAAATACACATAAACACAGAGATGCAACAGAAATAAGACTTCATTTCATTAATAACAAATGATTGAAATATGCTTACAGACAGAATGGAAATAAACTAGCTAGGGCGTTGGTAGCTTATCTCTAAGAAGAGATGTGGCTGCTACTCGCATCCGTGAGAAGATAATTACAATGAGGCTCTAGAGGCCTTTTTACAATAGACGAGAATGCCAAAA
>CBVK0100437764.1:0-11329 GCA_900067695.1 Picea abies | reverse complement strand
AAAATTATAAAATCAACAAAAAATATCTCTTTCTGTCTTAGGGTAGAATATTAATGAGTTTCTCAGGTTTTCATTTAAATCTGTAAATTGTTAATATTGTATATTTTGTGAATAAGACTTATTTATGTTAGTAGTTAGATATTTAATTAGTTAAGAGTTAGTATAGTATTAGTTAGTAGATTGTATATATATAGAATAGTTAATTTTATTTTAGTTTGTTTAATAGTTAGTTTTAGTTAGATTAGTTTATTAGTTTGTTTAATAGTTAGATTAGTTAGTATAGATTAGTTTTCTTTTGTTTTCTTATGACTTAGATCGGCTAACGGAGCCACTAAACCCGTCAGGGTGGTCCATCCCAAATGGCTTGGGTTATTAGACAACCCTGGACCAGTTCCACTCTTCCAGTTGATGGACGGTCAATTTCGCTCGTCAACAGTTGTCGAGGTTGAAAGAGCGCAAGAAGGTTTGAAACACCTATCCATGCAAGAGAGAAGAATACCCACCCTGGAGTTAAGAATAAAATAGGTATTACCTTTTAACCCTTTAAGAGAACATCAACAACATGAAGCTACCATGCTAGGAGAAGATAAGAATAACAATGGAAAGAGGAACCCATAAACTCAGATCATAGGAAAGAAGGCAAGGAAGCTCAGTAAGAAGAAAGCCAAGTTGGAAAATCTATAGGGAGTGATAGAGAAGATTTCGTAGGAGGCAGGCTTGCAAGATTTGAACCTCGCTGGAACAGAAGAACCATGCCGAATGGGACTTCACCTTGGCGAAGCTATATGACCGTTGGAGGCACCCCAACCGTTAGAATGACTCTCCAAATGGATAGAAAACACATTTATGGGAAAATAGAACACATTTGGGACATTGAGGCCATGCCACAATGGACTAATTCATATTGATTGAGGAATTCTTGTCCGTTGGAGGAATCCGTTATGACACTTTCTTATTTAACCCATCGGACGTTGCGCTGGGACCACTTTTTACTACCCGTGATTATCTAAGATAACAAAGAAGTGATTGTGTGTGTTGAGTTGTGCTATCAAACCTTGCCATATATTGTTTACCCCACTATCCGTTAACCTACCCTGACTTATTTGTTCACAGTGAGAATGTCGACCAAGTGCACTGAGCTAGAGAAATCTGTCGAAGAGGTTCTGAAGAAGTTTATGGCTGACAAAGCTATGTCTGAGGGAGTACAAGCATCATTAACCAGGGGACTGCAGGCTTCCCCTTTGACTAGACATTGCTTGAAATGTGCCAACCATGCGACTGAGAAGTGAAGTAAGCATCGTGATGATTTGGCTAATGCAAAGCAGATCTCATCGATGTTACCTGATTACATCCTGCCTTTTCCCAGTGTAGTTAACCATGACAACATTCCATAGGACTTCAAGTATACATTGATCACCATGTACATCTAGAAGGGGATATGCATAGAAGGAAGCCAGTTAGGACAGATCCCAGCATTAAAGAACAATGATTTCAATCTCGGCGACATAAAGAACTACTCCATGCTCGCGCCCCATAGATATTTGATGAAGATGACTGGGAAGAAGCCTCACATTGTCTCCCAAACTTGGATAAAGGAGCTCACACAGTCTATGATACTCAACGTGATGAATATCCATCATTTTGGCCGACATCAGGAGGTTAATTGTTGTGTTAAAATCCTCTTTTCGTGCTATCATGGAGGATACCTATGGCTCGACTGGAACATTACTGTGGATCCGATGTTGATCCATCTGATCATAGGACTGAGCATGCAGGGACCCGACCCTCAACAGTTCTACCTAGGGAAGACCTCGTATCGTTCCCTGGAACAGTGCATTAAGGAGGCATACGGCGAAGTTGATAAGGGAAAGCAAGGCTACAAGGTAGCCTCTATCTAGGATGGCACAGTGCGCCTTGCTTGTCAGCTCATAGCTGGCAAGCTCGTCAGAAAGAACCACCCCACATAGGTCAGTGGACCTCACAGGTAAATGTGTGGAGGGGATGTAAATGAATTGGGTGAGCTACCTCATCAACGAGCTCAAGAAAGACTCTCGTGAAGCACAAGATCAAGGATACGAGTTCTATTTCAGCTGGTTTCTTATGTTTATTGCATTTATTGCTTGGCATATGCCGAAAGGAGCTTCCTTCCCAGAGATTGAACCTTTGGATCCATTGGTCATGAATTTCTCCACCCTATTGTACACGAATGACATGTCAAAGAAGTGGCAGTCGAACACAGTGTTCCATGCCTACTATTAGCAACTGAAGGTTGCTATTGATTCACTCCCACGCATGACACTATGAACCTTGCAGCAGTATAAACTATTAGCTAAGTTTTGCGTAGATCGACATTTCATTTATATCACTGTGTGCAGGGATGAGATCAAGGAGAAATTATAGTCTTACTATAAGATGACAGAGGAATATATGGAACAGATCACATTGGAGTGGTCGACAGAGTTCCTTATACCAGTTGATGATGCATAACTCTCTGACCCTGACATCATAGGAAGCCCATTGGTCACCCAGGCCGAGCATGTCAGACAGACCATCGTGAAGAAGAAGAAAAAGGAGGAAGTCCAATACATAGAGATTGATGAGGAGGACAATGCCTCAGAAGAAAGTAGACCTAGCTCACCCATAAGAGGAGGAGATGAAGTAAATCAAGAGAGGGGAAGAAGGAAAAAAAAAAGGAGAAGGAAAAGCTACACCGCCGAAGGACCCCCCTACCGAGATAGAAACATTGAAGAAGAGGAAAGGTTCTCCACATAAACCCTCAGCAAGAAAGAAGACCCATGCCAATAAGCCCCAGCTAGAGGCTACGCTCATGGAGGATGACATCGGTCTAGTCTGCAGAGCGATGGAGGATGCATTTGAGGACCTATTACAGAGATATGGTGTGAAGCAAGAAGAGATGTATGTAAGAGTTGAGAAGGAGCTGAAGGAGATACAACGAGCTATTCAATTTAGTCACGTAGTAACCCTTGCGCCCTCCTCATCGGAGACTGTAGAGTTGGGGGATGAACCAGCCCAACTTCGAAGATTGGCAGATGCAATAGAGGCTTGGCTTCAGCGAGTCAAAGAAGAAAAGGAATAGGCTACAAAAGCCCTGATGAAAAAAAAAGAAGAGATCTTGGAGCAACTGTGAGTTGTGCGGTACTATGTAACCGTGTATGAAAACGAGAGAGATGAGTTATGGGCGATGCTCAAGGGAGACAAGGAGAAGATACAAAATGAATAGGACCAGCTACTCGTAGAGAATACTGTAGTCAAAGAAGTGGTGAGCAAAGCACTTCGCTCTATGCCAGGCTCGACATAGGAGGAACATGAGGCAGTTGAGGCTCAGGTGATAAAGCTCATTGAGGCCATCCAACAACTTCAAGTAAGGGTAACAAATTTGGAGCTTCAAGCAGTACCAAGCACTCCACAAGAAGTGTGTGATTAGAGGGAGGAAGCCACTAAGAATGCAGTGGAAAGGATCAGAGTCCTCACATCAAAATGAAAGCAGCTAAGCGAAAGAAGTGCACAGACCTATGAACGCCTCACCAAAGACCCATATCTTAGGAAGTTGGACGTGCAACTACAAGAGGCGCAATAGTAGGGACTGATAGGTCAAGTTCAAATGAAGTCACTCACTGTGGTCAAGATAATGAAGAGATAAAAAGAACAGTGCGCGACCCAACAACAAATTAATGCCATCCAGGGGAGAGTAATGGAAGTCACACAGAGGCTACAACCGGTGTAGGAGGAAGCCTGCACAGTGTTCGAAGAGATCAAAGGACAAGGCTCATAGCTAAACCAAGTGGTTGCGACAGTGGAAAAAACACCTGGAAGGGATTGTTACATAACAATTGATCCAGGAGTTCGTTGAGTAGGAGGCTCAGGTGAAACAACAAGTTGAGGCAGCTCGAGCTAAGCTCAAGTATTTCAAAGTAGCATTGCCCAGATCTGAGTGACTCAGGATGAGTCACAAGTGAGTGTTGGGGTCTGTTGGCCCTCGACCAAGTTTTGAGGAAACATTGTTCAGGTTTGAACACTTTTTCGAATTCGACGTAGTGATCGAAGATGGAGCGCCCAGGTGTAGCTGAGATCGTGGGATATCGCTTGTTTTGTAGATCCAACAAGGGGTTCATTAGTGTTTATATAATGGGTTATGGGATGTCGACCCATGGGGTTTACCCATGATTAGGCCTTTTCGTATAAGTATAAATATGTAAGGATGTAATGTGGAATTATTAGTATGTAGCTAAGTGAAAGAGAAAGTGTCTAGCTAAGTGCAAGAGGCAAGTAATTCTGAGTTGCTTTGTGCAATAGACCATGTATGTGAGGCTCTGTTCTTAGTAGAGGAGTTGGCTTTGTGCCTTGACCTGATTTTGGGAAGGTGGATTTGGTGTGTAGTGCGCAGATTACCTATCTGGTGCGAAGCTTGGCTTTGTGGCTTAGTGCACAGGAGCAGAGGAATGTAAGAGATTGAAGCCTAATAATAAACAAGAACCAGTTGGTGGACGTAGCCCCACACTAATGTGAACCACGTATATCATGTATTGATGGTTTGCTTTGTGCTATGATATTTGTGCTATAGATATTCTTAGTGCATTGCTTATTATGAATAATAGATAGATCTATGAATGCTTAGTACTTTGTCTATGATGAATGTGTTAGATCTAACTTCTGATGCTAAGTGAGATGTATATTTTGTCATTGTTACTACGTCGATATGTACTTAGGGTTTGATTTGCGATGTGAATGAAGCTAATGAATTAATGTGTGTTGTTCCTAAGTACTCTGTGAAGTGTTATAATCATAGATCTTTGTCCCAGCTTGGTTACAGACACTTGAGTCCTATAGCCCCCCCTGACTCTACCTCAAGTGAGACTTCATTTTCTTCATAGGTGTTGCCGAAAGGGCCGGTAGTTAGGGTTTTGTTGGTGCATTGTTGAAGCGTTGAACCCTAGGTCCGACCCTCTGCCAACATTCTCAAACTGTTTCCATGACAATTATTTCTCATGGATTCCTTTCACATTCCTAATATCCTCCCCACCAAATGGAGGCCTTTCCATTCAAGTTAAATATGGTTATTTGAACCTTTAAATTTCAGAGTAGTCATGGAATCTGAAGTACTTCTTCAATCCAAGAAAACAAACTTCTACCTCTTCACCCTTCTTAATTTCTCCATCGAAGGTGGGTGGTTTGGCTTTCTTGAACTCTTCAGGGTCATGACTCTTGGAATGTTTCCTCTTCTTTATTTTCCTCCCAGAATGTGAACTAGTTTTGCTACTAGAATATTCCTTGGAGTTTTCAGTTTCCTCGCTGGAGGATTCTTCCCACGAGTGTCTCTTGGCTCCATGTTGGGCCTTCTTTGATTTGATCCTCCTTGTGTGGCCACTTTCAGGGCCATTCTTTCATATCTCAAGTGGACTTTGGTTTTTCTTTGTATGATGTTTGTCCACGTGACTGGTTGTTGGTCCATGTTGCAGTTTCCTTTGTATATATGATAGGCTTTGCAGTAGGACTGCATTAATTTCAATTTTTTTTTCTTGTTCTTTTATTAGCTTTTCATTGTCATCCTTACAACTTTGTAATTCCACCATGAGTCTTCTCATGGTTTCATCTAAATTTGGAGGGGTTTCCACTGCCCTCCTCTCATCAGATTCTTCCTCTCTATTGTAGGATCTTTCCCCCAATTCATGGTGTGTCACCATCCTTTATGTTGTAGTTTTCCAATGGTCCAATGATTTCTTGAGTGTTGATAAAATACTTCTTGTTAGTTAATCATTTACTAGTTTATGAACAACACACAGTTCATAATTTTCAAAACATATACAACAACATAAAGTTTCATTTCTCTCTTCAGCAAAGGTTTTAAATAATCCTCTTAGGAATGGGGTAAGATAGGGTGTTACCCTTAAAGAGTCTCTAATAATATTTTTAAGCAACTCGTTCATGAGCCCAAGCAGGTCAAGTGTTGTTTCCATGCTTTGATACCAATTTGTAACACACCCAACCCTTAAGTTCCCTTTATAGGGATGGGGTATTATAATTTTTCTTAATCTAACCATCTTGAATCCCTTACTGAGTTCTTCATCCTCTTATACTCTCATGTATCTTTCTAGCGACTATTATCAGGCTCTAATCTGCAATTTATGGCCTACCAAAGTTCTTCAGGTGTTAATAGTTGAGGGCCACATGATTTCAACTCATTCATACCATTTCCAAGTTCCTGCCTTCTGCAGGGAAGGTTCATCCACTGTCCAAACCAATGGCGAGACTTAATCCTCATCTAACACACAAGCTAGAGGAGAATTTAGCATTCATTTCTTTGACGTTGAATGTCTCTTTTCTTTTCTGCATGCATGTCCTCTAGAGTCCCGAATTCCCATACTCCCGAAGTCCTAGAATCTAGCTCCGTCCTTCAAGCCTTTTGACTCACCCTCGACATTGTATTCCAAATCTCCTGAGTCTCAAAGGCTCGAACTTCTGAAGGGTCCACTCTCTCACAGGGTGATGTACTAGATGTGACGACAAATACAGGCGGGTTCTGAATACTCCTCCCACCACGTGGACCAAACAAGTAATTTCTAGAGATGACACGTGACAAGATAGAGAGGACACGTAGCCCCTACAATGGGTGACATGTGTCACGTCTTAATGGGAATGTAATTTCGATGAAGCCTCTAGATCTGGGTGACACATGGCATGTCAAACATGGTTCCATGTCACCCCAGACTGATCGCCTTCCAAGTCCTTCGATATCACAATCATGGTGTGTCCACATAACCCATGGATCTACGTCCTCTGTTACTTTGTAACTTCAACATTCGGGGGATTTGTGGTGTGACTCCCTCCTTGCTCCTAGAGTGGTCAACATCGGGCTAAATTTGGCATAAAATCAATGGCCAGGGAAGATCCTGAAGGGTCCCTAGATCTACGGTTCTCGTTACTTCATAGCTCCAACATTCGGGGGTTTTGACTTTATGGTAGCTCCACTCTTCCCAAGTAGGAATTTTTCAAAGTAATGTATGCAGGTCCCTCCTCTGGGTGATTGAATGGTTAAGAGGGTTCTTAACAAACTCCCAAAATCTATGACACTCCTCACTTCGTAACTTCGACGTTCAGGGAGTTTGATGCTATAGCATCTCTGTTCTCGAAGTGGGACTTCATTGAAGTTACCTCGGTGTAGATCCAATGGCCAAGGGGACTCCCAAATATCCTTTAATTGGTGGTTCACATTACGTTGCAATGGGTAATTGGGTCTAGGTTTAACGGTGAGGCAGTTTTTTCTACCACGGTTAAGGAAACCGCCAAGCGCCAGTCAACCTTATGGGTAATTGTGACCACCAGTTCCCTTCGGCTAGTTTGTGAATGGTCAGGTTGAAACACTCCAAAGCCTCAAACTCTTGAAGTTCGAAAGCTATAAAGGCTCATCTCCTTTCTATCCTAGTGTAGGGTTCCCAAACCTTGGTCACATGGATCCTTTGAAAATTCTTGCAGGTTGCAAGCTAATCTCTTAGCCATGAATTGGTTAAGGCACGAAAATGAGCCCTTGATCACACGAGTGAAAGGTTTGAAGGAGGCACCCTCCTTATATGGTGTTTGAACTTAGTATTCCCATGAAGGTAGATTCTAGGGGTCATTAGAACTTAAGAATTCCAGTAAATCCTTCCTCGATACTCTTATAGAATTACATCCCATAGTTCTCTAGCTGCTAAGCTGCGGAAAGCAAAGACCATTCAAAGCATAGGTTCACATAGAGATAATACATATTTCTACCTTAAAAATTCAATACAAAACTTAGTCATAGACATATAAATATCTTCAATCATCATTTCCATTTTAATACATGGAGTGTGAAAATACTTATCAGAAAACAAGAAACCGTGAAGCGACTATTGAATGAAGTCCCGAGATGGCCTAGTGCGCATAAATCAGATACTCCAGTGTTTCAGCTTCCGTAGTGCCGAAGGGCATGAACCCCTTGACATTTTATAACGCGAAATCTCGAAAGGAGAAACCCCAAAATGAGCTTAGAAATGAATACCGGTTTCAGAGTTTCGACTCCCGGGAAACCTAAGTGCGAGACCTCCTGTCTGTGCATATCCCGAAATCTTGGCATACAAAACTCCAAAATAATAATAGCACGGATTAGGTAGGGTGTTTCGGTATTTCGTCACCCGGGATGCCTAACGGTAAGTTTTCTCATGCTCGCCAGTCCCGAAAACTCGTTTTTTGAATTCCTGAAATGGGTTGAGCGACACATATATATATATATAGGATTCAGAGTTTCAGTTCCCAGAAAAACTAGGTGCGAGACCTCCTGTCGTCGCATACCCCGAAATCCCGATGGAGGAAACTCCAAAACAATGAATCATGTTTAGAATTGTCGTTTTCGGAGATTCGGCTCTCGGGAAACCCATATGTGAAACCTCCTGTCATTGCATCCCCCGAAATTATGGTATGCGAAATCCCAAAGGGTAGAGTGCCCAGACTTAACCTGGGTCGCTGTTAATCGTGTTAAGTGGTTAGATCCATTTTAGATTTCGGCCCTTCGAAAGACAAGAGAGAAAGGGGAATACATGCACCGTGATTTCCCGAATCACGAAAGCCGACGCGCACCTCCCCGATAAGACTCATGGTCATAGCCGCCAATCATATGAGTGCGGATAAGGGGTAGCAGGGTCCGTATCATGTCTCGTAGGGATTCGGGGATTCTGTTCATCGGAGAAAAGATGAAAAGGGCCGAAAAATCTTGATTTCCGTAGTGGGTGTGTGACAACGCGGTAAGGCAGATATGACACATGGCCCCTACAGGGGTGACATGTGTCACGTTTTAATGGGCACATATGGTCTTTGAAATGTACGGATCCAGGTGACACATGTCACTTCAAACATGAGTCCAAGTCACCCTAGGTGACGCCAGTGTGTCATGTCACCCCGGACTGGTATCCTTCCAAGCCCTTCGATCTCACGGTTAAGGTTTGTCCATGTAACCCCTAGATCTACGACCTATGTTACTTCATAACTTTGACATTCGGGGGATCCATGGTATGACTTCCTCCTTGCTCCCGAAGTGGTCGGTGTCGCGCTGACCATTGTCTAGATCTAACGCTCGGGGAGATCCTGAAGGGTCCCTAAATCTACGGTCCTCGTCACTTCGCAGCTCCGACCTTCGAGCTTTCTGCGTTATGGCCGCTCCGCTCTCCCGAAGCAGGACTTCGCTGAAGTACCGTATGCGGGTCCCTCCAGTGTTTGATCGGATGGTTAAGAGGGGTTCCTAATGGACTCCCCAGATCCACGACTCTCATCACTTCACAACTTCGGCGTTTGGGGAGTTTGGTGCTATCACATCTATGTTCTCATGAAGTAGGACTTCATCGGACTTACCTCGACACAGATCCAATGGTCAAGGGGACTCTTGAATACCCTCAGATCTGTGGTTCGTGTTACTTCGCGATTGATGAATGATTCAAGGTTTAATGATGGGCATGTCTATCTGCCACCATTAGGGAAACCGCCCGGCATCGGTCAACCTCGTGGGTAATCGTAACAACCAGTTGCCTTCGACCGGTTTACAATGGTAGGGTCGTAATACTCCATAGCTCCGAACTCTCGGAGTTTCGAAGCTGGAAAGGCTTAGCTCCTTTCGGGCCTAGCCTAGGGTTCCTTGGCCTTGGTCACATGGGTCCTTCGAAAACTCTTATGGGCTACGCGCCAATATCTTAGTCGTGAATTGGTTAAGGACACAGGCATAAGCCCTTTGTCACACGAGTGAAAGGTCTGAAGGAGGCACCCTCCTTCCATAGGGCTTGAACTTAGTTTTCCTACGAAGGTAAATTCTAGAGGTCTGCAAGACTTACGCATCCTAGTAAATCCTTCCTTGATACTCTTGCAAACTTACATCCCATAGCTCTCTAGCTGCTAAGTTGAGGCAAGCAAAAGACCATTCAAAAGCATAGGTTCACAGAGAGACAATACATATTTCTACCTTAAACATTCAATACAAAACTTAGTCATAGACATATAAATATCTTCAATCATCATTTCCATTTTAATACATGGAGTGTGAAAATACTTATCAGAAAACAAGAAACCGTAAAGCGACTATTGAAAGGGGTGCATGTTTCCACCCAACCATAGGCACAACCACTCCTGACAAATTTACCGCTAGCCACCCCTAAGCTAGACCATGATGCTCTGAGAAAGACCCTCTCTTCTTACTCAGCAATAGTCAGGGACAAAGGTTACTCTCCTCCTCCTACAGGATCTTGGCCACCGATTTTCTCTATACCAAGCAAGGGGTTATGCACGAGTTCTTCCAGAGTCACTTGTCAGACTCATTTATCAGCTTGTAACAAAAACCCTGCCAACCACTTCTTGCACCTAGAACGAGCTTATTTCTAAACTCTTCCTCGAACTAGAGAGTCGCAAGCACTCTCTTTGTTTATGGAGATTAGTCTCTCCACTCTGCTTCCTCGTAGATATGAATGTGCCCACAAATTACCTCTTTCCTTGCCTTACTCAACAAGGTTGCGTGGGTCTGAATCCCCAACTCGTGTTCAGGTTTGGAAGTCTTGAAAATGGGTACCCTTCCCCATCTCCTCATTAACTCTTGAAGAGGACTCATCTAGTTACCACTCTGAATGGTAATTCATTTTTGGGTCAGAGAATTGTTCTGGGTCTGAGCCATTAATTTTAGTAAGGTACTGGTGTTGTTGGGAAAAATACCCTTCGGACTAGCAAACTAGGGTCAGACTTGCATGTAGATTTTGACCGAAAATAAATTACTTTTAAACCTACAACCCAAGATTAAAACTCCTCTTTCATAATGAATGCATGAAGAGAACCACCAACCTTAATACTATCATTTGGTGTAGATCCCCCATTGCGCTTTGACCACTTTCTTGCGCTGCTCCTTCCACAGATAACTTGCAATCAAGACCAATAAAAACTATGCATGCATGCTACTTTTCTATCTGAGGGTTAGAAATCAAGCATCAATTAAGAAAACCATAGATAACTCATGCATTAAGATGGGAAAAGTATTCTTTTTATTAATGAAAATGAATCAACTTACAATCAAAGTCGAGACCGTCCATCGCTCCTTGAACCTGATCCTGGGCTCCTCTTCTTATGTCCTCCAACTGCTTTGCGTTAATTCTCCTTTGGCATGAGGAAAGGCTAAAGGGCCGGGACAATGGATTACGTAAATGGGCAGAGTTTCTTCGCTATATTTTTTCCTCCCCAAATGGTACCCCTACCCCTTATTTTATAGGCTAGAAGGAGCTAGGGTTTTGGACGAACCCTCGGCCATGCATGGCCGGGAGTTTTNGTT
>CBVK0100437761.1:0-11332 GCA_900067695.1 Picea abies | reverse complement strand
TTTTGTTAAATTTTATTCAATTAATTATTCACATTTATTTTTATTTTTCATGTCTAGCATGTTCAGTGCGTGTAAACATTTAAGAAAGAATGTGTGTGGAAGGCTTCTTTACTTACTTTAAGCACTTAATAATAATAAAAAATAAACAAACCTTGGATATGCTATAAATAACCACTGAACCAATAAACAACATATGTATCTCCAATGATTACGAAACTACAGCTAAAGCACAGAAGGAACCAGAAACATATGACGAGCATGCCATTAGAAATAAGCAAACATTCTTACTTGCAAACTGCAAACACTCAACAAGAAAGAAGGAATAGAAAATGAAACTATGGAATGGAAACTTACTTTGAAATGATGAAAGGCAGAAGCACAAGTCGAATTGTGAACCCAACAACACCAACAACAAGCAGCAATCGATGAACCAAACACTCACCAAACTAGTAAACAATGTATGTAGCTTCAACGATGACAAAATTGAATTGCAAGGCTCGAAGAATGATGAAACATACAATGCCTATTCTATTGGCGGTGGACAACAATATTGTCCAAAATTACTACAACATTGTATGAAAAATTTCAAGGAAAAATGTACTCCGAGAAGCGTATTTAGATAAACATTTAAGGTTGTCAGGCTAGGTTGTCTAAGGGCCTCGTGGTATGCAAACATTTAAGCTATGAGGCCTGTTGGAGGACCTTGCACCATGTAAACATTTAAGCTATCATGCCTATTCAATCACCTCAAAAAAAGTGTCAATACATTTCAATACAAATACATTCAATAAGAACTAATAAAACTAATAAGGAGAAAGTTAAAAAGTTAATACTTGATAAACCATAATCACTCATAATCACTATTGTTGAATTGCAATAAATCATGGTGAAACAAAGTAAACATGCCTCTGGAAGTGCATGTGAAGTAATATATAATCACTCATAATCACTATTGTTGAATTGCAATAAATCATGGTGAAACAAAGTAAACATGCCTCTGGAAGTGCATGTGAAGTAATATGGAAGTTTAATCAAGTAGCAATAACTTGGAAGGTTTAACAATAACTTGGAAGGTTTAAGATTTAAAAAATAAAAAATAAATTTTTGGTTTATTTAAAAATTTTACAAATTAATTGTTTTTAGTAAACTAATTTTTCTTTTGTTTAAGTTGAATTTGTTTAAACATAAATGATTCAACTCAAAAACATTGAGATTAGACAGATTCAATCACTTAAATTTGCATTTTCAACAATTTTTAACTTAGTTTGAAAAAAAATAAAGTTTAGTTTAGACAGATGCTTATAATTTCTTCTCACTCACTTTCACTCTGACAACATAACCGACGGAACCGAAATCATGGATTCTGATGACAACTCATGTCCAATTTCTGTAAATCTCACGAGCCATTCCCGCGATGTGTATTTTTATCTGTCATTTATCAGACCAGATCGTTAATAATACTCAAGACAGACTGACCAATAGAGCAACCTACAATAATTATGGTACAGGGGTAGACACTATAGACGGCGATTTCCTTCCCACTTCAGCAAGTCTTTAACATTTCATTCTTCCGCCATTGTGTCTTCAATCGAAACCTTTAAGACGTGTCGCTTTCTTCAAATAGACGCAAGCAAGAAATTGATGCACATCTAATTTGGAGCGGAGCAGTTGAGATAAATTCCCACGCATTTACGGCCGAACCACAGCCAACGAACCGATGTTGACGGCCATCTATGTTATATCTGTCTCTNNNAACGAACCGATGTTGACGGCCATCTATGTTATATGTTCCGATTTGGCTGTTAGCAGTTGGCGGTCTCTACCGTCAAATCGAAAGAGCCATGACGCCGATTGATGCTCTATGCAGGGAATCAATGGCGCTTTCCATAAAGCATTAAACTAAAAAGGTTTCTTGGAATTATATTTTCTGTTTACATGATTGTGTTTCAAGTTTAAGGATTCAAGAACATTACAAGAAGTATGAGAACTCTTTCCTAAGCCAACACACCTCCAATTTTTAACATATTTTTTTTGGCTAGAGATGTGTCCTAATGTCTTTAAATAACAGAGTGATCTATCATTCAACATGTAAAATTGTGGTTGGGGTAGACTACGCACATAAAATAAAAGTTGTGTTATGATCCAGATTTATAAGCGAACAAAATGAAACCACATATTTATAATATTAACACACAGATATAGTACAACTCGACTTCTATTAAATAAAAAATATGCTGAAAACTGTAAAATGTAGAGGAAAACAAGCTTGCTATAATGGTGGTAGCTTATCTCTGAAAAAAGATGTGATGGTTACGCTCATTCGCAAGAAGATTAACATAATGAGGCTCTCAAGGCCTCTTTACAATAAAAAACATGAAAAAACGTATGATCGCGTCTGATCTCTGAGGTGTCTAATCGTGAAAAAACGTCATTTAGGCCCTCAAAATGGCCCCAGAAGTTTGGGACCTGAAAAAATACTAAAAATAGTAAGTTGCCAAAAAACTATTTTGAGCCAGCTGGAAAAGGTGGGTGGCCATCGAGATCCTCCTAGATCAATCGTCCCCCCTTAAAAAGCAATGGTCTCCATTGTGTTGAGTTTCCCCATCAGATGAGGAAATTTCTCTTGAATTTGGCCCAAGGTGAGCCAATTACCTTGGTGCAGGATCTACCCTACTTTGACAACTCGATAAAGTTGGATCATATGCTCGTGAGTGCCCTTGACTTGTGTGTCCATGATCCAATCAATGGATGTATGTTCCATGTGGTTAGGGTTGAGCTATGTTGGTGTCAACTATTTTGCTATCTCCAAGGTTTCCAATAATGGTGGAAAATAAGGTCGAAGGAGGTCCACATTGAACATTGGGTGCAAGCCAAGGAAGGGGGGAAGGTTGAACTCAAAATAATTGTCACCCACAGCCTTGGTGATGGTGTAAGGTCCATAACAGAGTGGACGAAGCTTTCGATGAGGCCCTGTACAGTGTTGTTTCTGCAAGTGCAACCAAACTTTGTCTCCCACCTAAAAATGGTGTGGCACCCGCTATTGATCACAGCATTTCTTGTACTTGGCATTATATTTATGTAAAATATCTTGAGCCTATTGAAAGATGTGTTGGATCCACTCAATGAACCGGGTGGCTTTGTCAGCTTCATTTGAAGCATGCGACGAGTCTGCATGGGTGGTCACAAGGGGTAGTGAAACATCCATGGGACCCAATTGTTGAAATCCTAACCCCACCTGAAAGGGGTTGTAGTTGGTTGAGCTATGTATGGATATGTTGTAGTTGTATTGAACATAAGGAAGACTCTGATCCAAGGTGTGGGGGTGCTTGGAATTGTACATGCACAGGATGTGCATGATCATTTCGTTGACGACCTCAGTTTTGTCATCCGTCTGGGGGTGGAACGCAGTGGACTTGGTGAGCTTGGTGTCCAGTAGTGAGGAGAGGATCGACCATAATGTCTTGAGAAACTGACTGTCCTGATTTGAGATAATGGTCTATAGGATTCCAAAGTGTACCCACACTCATTCAAAGAAGATCTTAGTGATGGCCTCCATTGTGATTCTCTTCTTGAAGGCGACCATAATTGTCATCTTGAAAAAGCGATCAACAACAACAAAAACACAATCATTTCCCTGCTGTGTGGATGGGCCCGACATGTATTCCATTGAGATGGATTCCTACGGCCTGTCAGGTGTAGAAAGAGGAGTGTACAAGCCTTGTTTCTTAGTGGATGATTTGGTAGTAGTGTAGGTAGTGCAGGACCATATATACTTGTTGACATCCTATCGAAGTTTTGGCCAGTAGAAATGTCACTCCAACATTACCACCATCTTTTCCATGCCAAATTGTCCTTCTACCCGATTGTAGTGGGATTTCCAAATCATCTTCGCTCTCTCACTTTATGGAACACAGAGATGGCCGAAATGGCACAACAACTCATCCTGAAGATGGAAATTAGTGATAGCTATGTTTTCACCCAACATCTAGTAGGTGTTGGTGAAGTCAAGATCTGTCTCATAGAGGAGGGACCATCCAGAGGTCTCGTTGAAGCAAGATTCTAGCACTATGGTGAGTGCCACGATTGGAAGTCGACTGAGGAAATCAACGACTCGGTTGGTACTTCTTGTTTTATACTTGATGTTGAGGTGGAACTGCTGCAAATATGTGGACCACTTATGATGGTAGTCATTAGGTAATTTTCCTTGTGTCTGCATGAACTCCAATGGCTTATGATCAGTGTAGATGATTGTCTCCTTCTAGAGAATGTAATGCATCCACTGGTAGTAGGCTTGCACAATGGTGTACATTTTTTTTTCGTAAGTAGGGTACTTATGGATGATATATGATAGTGTCTCACTATGATAGGATACAGGGTCGTCGTGTTGAGTGAGAACTGCGCCCAAAACATAGTTTGAAACATCTGTCTCGATATCAAAGGGTTGTTGCAGATGAGGTAATGAAAGCACTGGGGCAGAGCACAAGCACTGCTTCATATCATCGAAAACTTTATGTTGGGACAGGCCCCACACAAAGTTTTGCTTACCACCACCCCTGGTTATTTGGCTGAGGGCCCGTGCAATATGGGAGAATCCTAACACAAGCCTCCAATAGAAAGTGGTAAGGACTAAGAAGCTTCGAATCTCAGTGAGAATGGTTGGGGCTAGCCAGTCACGAATGACTTAGATCTTGTCTAGATAAACATGCACACCATGCACATCAACCATGTATCCTAGGTACTAGACCCTGTCCATGCTGAAAGAGCATTTTTCCAAATTGGAATATATCTTGTGTTGTCGCAGAGTGTGCAAAACCTATTGAATATGTTGTAAGTGTTCTACCCAAGTGTTGATGTAGATGAGGATGAGGATGAGGATGTAGAAAAGAATTGGTCAAAGGCCACAAGATATCATCCATCATCCTCATTAAAGTTGTTGGGTAATTTGACAAACCAAAGGGCATGACCAACCATTCAAAAAGACCTTCTTTTGACTTGAAGGAATTTTTCCATACATGTGTCTACTCTACTGGGACTTGATGGTAGCAAGAATTCAGATCAATCTTATTGAAGTATTTATCCCTCTTTAGATGATCAAGAAGATCGTCAATTTGGGGAATCAAATACTGGTTCATGATTGTTATTTTATTTAGGTCTCGGTATTCAATGCAGAGTCACCAGGTCTCATCTTTCTTCTACACCAGCACAATTGGGCTTCCACAAGGTGATGAGATGGGTCGGATGTGCCCCTTGTGGAGAAGTTCTTGGATATGATGCTTGATCTCCTCATTTTATGGCAGAGAGAGGCGATAGACTGTCCCATTGGGTAGTGGTATACTGAGGTCAAATCAATGGGATGCTAGACCTGATAGTGCAGAGGTACCCTAGTAGGTGATGCGAAGATGTCTTTATATTCTTCAACAACCTTATTCACTTGCTTCTGCTGCATGGAGAGGTTGTTCATGGAGGCCATGGATGTGGTTGCAACCTTTCACTCACTATTAGAGAAAATCAAGAAGAAGAAAAACTTTCCAGTCTGAGAAATGACCTTCCTGCATTACTTGGTAGAGATCAAGAAAATAACACTATGTGGGAATACCTCGAGTATCATGTACAATTTCCTGTTCAAAGTCATAATAACATTGCGAGTCCTACACTCATATAGAGTATGACATTTCCATAAATAAGGTTGGACCAAAAGAAAATTACAAAATTCAAGGGGAGAAACATCACACAATACCTCATCTTTGAATGGCTTGGTGCCATGCACATGTGACACTGTTGGATGATGTGAAGATTGCTTCTTTGATGAAGTGATTTGATGGTGTAGGGATGTAGGTGCAGCGTTGTCGAAAGGGATAGCCATTTGATGACCTCTATTGAGATGATGTTCTTCTGGATATCACTATCAATGATGAAGTTCAATGGAGTTCCTTTCACCCACATGTATGAATGAAAGAGGTTCTCACCCTCCTCTAGCTCATCAAGTTCACCGAGATGGATCTTAGTGGTAGCAATGGTGGCACTGGGTTTTGTGTCAATGATCTGTCTCCCCTTTTCTGGTTCCCACCAGTGACTACCTTGAGCGACAATCAACAATGTTATTCAGGCTCTTATGGAAGTCACACCACTTCGCAGTAGTTTTATTCATCTTCCCATTGTCCTTCTTTTCTTGTGGCTTGGACTGGTTTTCCTAAGGTTTCCCATATTTACTCTGTACTTTGTTTTTTGGGTTTGGGATGCCCTTTCCTTGCTTCTACTGTGGGGGGTTCCCCAACCTAAACTGCCACGTCTTTTGCTTAATCTTTCGCTCGATTTTGATAGCATATTGATAGGTCACACCCAAGGACGAGATTTCCAAAACCTCCATTTCTGTCTGGATGTATCTATGGAGACCATCGCGGTACTTGAGCACCAGATGTTGAACACAATCTTTGATACCAAGCTTGGTGCATAAGGTATGGAAGACATTGGTGAACTCTAGAACTATTTGGTTTCTTTCCTTCCACAGTGTGGTCCATCTTGTATACAAGTCTTCATAACTTCCCAATAGGGTAGTATTTTTCCTTAGTAACATCCTTGAAGGAACCCCAATTGGGTGAAACTACAAATAATGTGAATCCCTATATTTCCTTTTGCTCACAGAAAGTCTCCCACCAATCTTTGATATGGGGGATGACCTTGAGGAGAATAAATATAATCTTTTCTCTATCGGAAAAGTTGTGGATAGACAAATACCCTTATAGAAGGTTTAACCATTTATCTATGGCATCCGGATCCATTTGAACTTCAAATATAGGAATATCAAAATTTATTTGTACCTTGAAGGGGGCGATGCCTCCGCTTGAGGTGGATACGTCGCTTGTCGATAGTTGTCGAAGGATTTGTGCAAATAGGTCCTCCTCTGTCGCTCAAGGGATTCCTTGATCAACATTTTGAAAGGATCTCCTATCTCGCCATCTTTATTTTCGTCCACCATGGATGGTTTCTTGGGCGTGTGAGAGTAGTTGTCCTCAAGAGAAATAATCTCGAGACCCAAATCTCTATACCCTAAACACGTCATGGACATGCATTAAAAAACGACAACGAAGAGACTTCTCTGATACCATTGATCCATATTTATGAGTGGGAAAAATGAAACCACGGATTTATAATATTAACACATAGATACAATAAAAATTGACTGCTATTAAATAATAAATATGATGAAAAATGTAAAATGAAGATTGAAAACAAGCTTGTTAGAATGGTGACAACTTATCTCTAAGAAGATATGTGACGAATACACTCATCCACAAGAAGATCAGTACAATGAGGCTCTGAAGGCATTTTTACAATAAACATAAATGTCAAAACCCTAGTCATCCAAAAACCTAACCCTAGGAGATGAAGTGCCAAAAGTCATGTGGGCGCCGTTGGGGTAAATTAATACATCAACTTCCGACGGTCGTAACTTTTGCATACAATCTTCGTTTAGGGCACACGATATCTCGTTGAAAAGGTATTGATTAGGAGCCTCATATAGGGGGATCAATCAAAGCGTAAAGCTATCAATGAGGTGCCTTATCATGAAAAAATGTTGTTTAGGCCCTCAAAATGACCTCAAAATTTTGGGACCTGAAAAATTACTAAAAATAGTAAGTTGCCAAAAGATTGTTTTGAGCCAATTGGAAAAGGTGAGTGCACATCGAGATCCTCCTAGATCATGTTACTTATTTTTACACCCTTATAACCTTTGTTGGTACTCCTTCGAGTAGTTCCACATCATAGATCACCTATATATGATATTGTAGATTCCATATACCCTCAAGTATATTGGAATCCCTTTAGGCATACCTAACATCAACCTCACATAAATTGTGTTTATCTTGTTGCTATAGTACACCAAGAAAATTACTTGGGGAGATCACTCTCACATACTAGGCCATCAGATAGTATGACTAAGGGTACAATCTATCATTTTTAGTTGTTTCTATGAAATATCCAACTAAGTATTATTGTGGGAAAATCTTCAGTATAATATAAAGTTATAGCACTTAACACTCCTTTGTCCTTATGACCCTATAAACCATATCCTTTCCTATTAGTGAGTAAAATTCATACATCTTTGCATCTATAAGGAATTTATGACTTTTCCCAATGTAATAATATTCAATGGGGAGTAATAACCTTCGATCTCAAAAAAACTAAAAATTTATTGCACTATGTTGATCACTTAGATCTACCTCTCAAGTAACCCTTTTTTTGTGAACTCGATATTACAATGATTTGTGGGACATATGAACAATCTCCTTTCAAGAAATTGATCACAATGAGATAAGTGGAGAATAAGACCTCCAAAAAATTGTTGGTGGTCCCATGGTTCAAAATTGCAACATGGCCAACATTGAGAACCAAAACCAAGCCCCACCTTCTCAAAACTAACCTTTGGAAGGCAAAGTTTCTAGCATTGAGGTTACAATCAATGTTATGAACAAAAGAATGAAATCATGAGTCAAGATATTGAGGTTGTTAAGTACTCACTTGAATATTGATATACTAGATCCAAACATTGATCCAACCAAGGAGGAGTCCCTATCCCATGAAGTACCAACCACACACACTTTTTTCCAAGATCACCCTTTCCCACACTTTCAACATCACAATTAATGGAAACATTTTCCAACGCTTGACATGAACAATTTGATGGTTTTGGTCCCTAGGGGAGGGTTACGCAAATGGAAGACTATTTATCTCTCCATGGCATTACTTATGGCATACAAAAACCAAAATTGGCGGTCTTATATTTGGATGCAAAACATTAGCATGGTGGAAACAATATAATAATGATTATAAAGGCTACATTGTCTAGACCTAGTTTGTGGAAGTACTTTATACTTGTTTTCAATGTGACACTCACCATTTGGGGTGCTTAACAAAATTATGCTAAAACTGCATAGTTATGGACTATATCACTACCTTTGAGAAATTGGCAATCCACACAAAGGATCGATCTGATTCAATTTTAAAATAATGTTTCAGTAGTGAAATGCTTGTTTTGTGTTTTTGTATTTGGAGCTTCACTCAAGAAAAGGTCACCCCACCTTAAGAGACAAGTGAACATTTTTTTCCTCTTAGGATTAGCATAAAATAATGGCATATTTTGCATATTTCATCTTATGTCTTCTTGTATCTAGTTTCTTGCAATTATAGTCTCTATATACTTGATCATGTTTCAAGTTTAAGGGTTACTAAACACTACATACAGGGATGAGATACTTGGAGTTATCTCATTCAATAGTGAGATTTTGTAAAGGATTTTGGAGGGATGGCAAACGTCAACCCACATCACTAGGTAAATATTAACAATCCAAAATAAAATAAAGTTTCTTGTGATATGGACCTTTTGCATAATTTCAAAACTATGCTCTCTAATTAATGATCAACATGTGGCATAAGAAATGGAGCTTGTCCACCATTGCATCCTCTCATGATAAAAAAAGCCCCACATTCCCTTGGTGACCTTAGAGGTGTTAGAGTCCTAGAGTGCGTCCACCATCTACTCATGTTGAGATCAAATGGTTCTAACTCCCAAATATTTTTTGGATTTTTAAAATGGGGATCATTTTCGAGCCTCGAATACTATTGAAATCTAGTTGCAGGGTGATAAGTGATAAGATGAATACTTAAAGGTTTTCGAGGCAAGTAGGGTTGGAAGGCTCTAGAAAAAGATCTAATCTATGAGGAAGTATGAAGAGAAACAAGGCATGTTACCTATAACTTCATACCATGCTAGAATGATGATAAGTACACACAAGAATTTTGTGTTGTTTTTCTTGAGGGAGAATCAATAGAAAGATGAGAAATTTAATATTGAAGCATCTTTCGAAGGTTGTGATAGGGAGAGAAAACAATACTTGGAAAAATAAGTCTAGTTTTATAAACAAGTGTTTTAAAAACATAAAGGTTTTCCATCAAAGAGCGAATATGAACATTGCATTTAGTGGCTACCAAAATCCCCATTACAAAACATTTGTTTGTACAAAATTTTTTTTTTTGAAGGATTTGAAGTGAAGAGAAAATTGCATTAACTGTGAATGAACGGAGTCATAACATGAATTACTTCACCTTGTTGTCCACCAATCATTAGAATCATAACATGAATTACTTCAACTTGTTTTCCACCAATCATTATTTTTCCCTAGATAGATGGAAGTTGGATAATGTGCATTGACTTTTGAACCTTGAACAAGATAACCATGACCATCAGGAATCAATTTTCCTTAGATTGATGAATTATTGAGGTCTCCATAACAATTCCATCCAATGATCAAATATAAGAAAAGAATAAATATATTTTTTTAGAACACCAACACAAAAAATAATAACCATGGAAATAATAATTAAACAGCCATGGAAATAATAATTAAACTTGTATTATTCATCCATGAATTTCTTAAGAACGAATTTGTGAATGATGTTGATTTTGGGGACTTGTACCAACAACAAAGGAACAATGCAACAGTTGCAATGGAGGATAATAAATGTCATCTTCAAAAATTTTATTGTGCAACTTGGACATGCTACGCATCCCATATGGAAAAAAAATTAGTTCATAAGGAAGATCATACTTTGAGATTTGTTATACATTTTGGCACTAGAAAAACAATGGAAATCATGCAAAGGTATGTCTAGTATCTTGTTCGTTTTTTTCTTTGTACCACAAGTAAAGTTAACAATTGGAAGCTTGGCTTGTACATGGAAATTACTATTCCTGGCAAACCATGGGAGAGTATCTTTAGGGAAAGTCTATCGATGACCTCGAGTGAGGCCATGGTTATGTATTTCTATTCCTGGATCAAATTAATATGATGTGTGCATTGATGCCATTTGAGAAGACCATAAAATGACATGAAACTATTGAGTCATTGTTTTTCAAATATATGGGTTTGTTTTGGATTTTATCATTCATTTGTTTCTAATGGAGATTCAAAATTGTTAGGAATGTTTTGGATAACATCATGAGAATGAATGGATATAATGTTAAAAAATTATATGCAACATTTTATCGTTGGAGTGATCATCAAATTGAAGTCATTAAAAAAAATTGAAGTCATTAAAAAAAAATTGGTGCAACTACTGAAAGGATATAGTAGTGAACATCCCAGGACATAGGATGAAAAATCGGTGTACATTCAACACTCATATAGTGTAGCAATGTACTCTTCAACCTAAAAATTCTCATTTAAAACTTATTTTAGTTATTTTCCACAACTATCCTTTGATGTTGATTATGAAAAACAAAATGAAACCAAATAGGAAATGAAAGAGGAGGCCAATAAAACAAGCAAGTTCA
>CBVK0100437759.1:0-10073 GCA_900067695.1 Picea abies | reverse complement strand
TCAAAACAAGAGGAAGAAGGCAGGTTCCATGAAAGAAGGGATGATTGTGGAAGAGTTGGTTATTACAGAAGTGCTAGCAGAGCTCATGGACACCACTCAACTCCTTACTCAGAAAGAAAGTTTTATGCATCAGAAGATCCCTTAAGCAGTCCATAGGTGTCTCCTGTCAGACACCAAAGAAGGAAACAAGAGGTAGATAATTTGCAAGGAGATTTGAGGAAGCTCAAGCCACCTTCCTTTGAGGGTGAAAAATAAAGGGAAGATGGTGTTGAAGCATGGTTTCTTGGGCTTTGGAGATATTTTCAGTTGCATAACTATTCACCCTACATGGAAGCCATGATTTCCACCTACCATTTACATGGGAAAGCTGTAATGTGGTGGGACCAACTGAAGCAAGTGGAACATGTTAATGAAAGTAGGATCACTTGGAAGAAGTTAAAGAAGTACTTCCAAAAGGAGTACCTCTCAGAGAATTTCTATGACAAGAAAATGCAGGAGTTCTTTGAAATCCGATTGGGAAGCATGACTATGGAAGAATACAAGAAGAAGTTCTTGGGATTGTTAAAGTATGTTAGGTTCATTGGTGATGAGAAAGTGAAAATACAGATATTTCTAAGTGGACTACCAACCTTTTATAAGGAAAATATCAAGTATTATGAACCCAAGACCTTGATTGAGGCCATCAAGAAGGCTAAATATCTGTATGAGCAAGGCCAGGGAAGAGAATCCTTGCAAAAATCTTGGAAGGAAAAGAAAAATGCAAAGTCCGATCAGAGGAGGAAAGGATTCAAACCTCCCTTCAATAGGAAGGAGCCTAATAGAAATCATCAAGATCAATATGCCAAGGGAGATTTCAAGAAAGAAGATTCCTTGGGAAAAATGGGAAGACCACTAATACAATGCTGGGGATGCAAGGAATATCACTTGTACGAGGATTTCCCACATAGAAAGGACAGACTAAAGACTGTGCACAACATCCAAGAGGCTACAACAGTCGAATATATGGGAAGAATCTATGCAGCTTTAAATGATCGACAAGCATAGTACCAATTCAATATGATCGAGGTGGAAGGTAAGATCATAAATCAACCTGTTGCTATTTTTATTGATTCAGGAGAAATTCATTGCTACATCGATCCTAATATAGTGGATAGATTACATTTGGAGAAAAGTAAACCTGGAAAAGCAAGTTTGGTTCAGTTAGCCACTGGGACCAAAAGAAGAATCCATGATATGGTCAAAAATTGTTCCATAAGTCTTAATGGCATGAATACTATTATTGATCTAAATATCATACCATTGGGGACTTATGATATTCTGATTTTAATGGATTGGTTGGACAAGAATCATGCTGTCCTAGATTTTCATAACAAGACATTTACATGTCTTGATGGAAATGGAAAACAAAGCATTGTGAAAGTAGTTCCAAGACCCATCTATATAAGGGAGATTTCAGCCTTACAGCTAAAAATATGTTTTAGAAAAGGATGTCAATTGTATGCAACTCATGTTGAAGAGCCAAATAATACAAAGGGGCCAAGCCTCAAAGGTTTCTCGGTACTACAGGAATTTGAAGATGTGTTCCAAGAAATACCTGGATTGCCACCAAGAAGGGAGATAGATTTCTCAATTGATTTAGTTCTAGGAGCTTCCCCAATGTCAAAAACACCTTATAGGATGAGCACACTAGAGTTAAAATAATTACAAATGCAGTTGGAGGAGTTGTTGAAGAAAAGGTACATATGTCCAAGTGTTTCACCTTGGGGAGCACCAGTACGTTTTGTCAAAAAGAAGGATGGAACCTTGAGGCTGTGTATTGAATTCCGACAAATTAAAAAGTACACTATAAAGAACAAGTATCCTCTAGCCTAAATTGATGACCTCTTTGATTAGCTAAGAGGAGCAAAGATATTCTCAAAAATTGACTTGAGGGAAGGATACCATCATGTAAGAATCATGGAAGAAGACATTCATAAGACAACCTTTAGGACCAAGTATGGGCATTATGAATTTGTAGTGGTGCCATTTGGACTGTCCAATGCACCAACTGTCTTCATGTGCTTAATGAATGGCATCTTAAAAAATTATTTGGATAAGTTTGTCATAGTATTCCTGGATGACATGCTTATCTATTCTAAGTTGGAACAGGAGCATGAACATCACTTAAGACTAGTATTGCAAGTACTGAGAGAACATCAGTTGTATGCCAAGTTGAGTAAGTGTTATTTTTATGAAAAGCAGATCCATTACTTGGGACACATTATTTCATAGTAGGGCATAGTGGTAGATCCAGAGAATATCGAAGCCATTAGAGGATCGCCAACACCCAGAAATGTGTCAGACGTCATATCTTTTATGGGATTAGCTGGCTACTACAAAAGGTTCATAATAGGGTTCTCTAAGATTGCTCATCCCATCACTTCTTTTCAAAAGAAGGGAACTAAATTTGAATGGACACTCAAGTGTGAAAATAATTTTAATTTGTTGAAGGAATTACTTACTAGTGCACCTGTGTTAAATATTGTTGACCCAAATGAAAGTTTTGTGGTATATACAGATGCATGTAAGGAAGGAATTGGGGGATTCCTCATGCAAAATGGACATGTCATTGGATATGAGTCTAGAAATCTTAAGGAACATGAGAGGAACTATGCCACGCATGACTTGGAAATCGCTGCCATTGTTCATGCCTTGAGGCTGTGGAGGCATTACCTCATGGGGAAGAAATTCGAATTAAGGACATACCACATTGGCTTGAAGTATCTTTTTTAACAACCTACCTTGAATTCTAGGAAAACAAGATGGCTGGAATTTTTAAGTGAATATGACTTCGATATCAAGCATATCAAGGGAAAGGAGAATAAATTTGTCGATGCACTTAGTAGAAGAGTGCATATCATGCATGCTACTGCAGTCAGTATGAATAAGTCAAACTTGAAGAGAAATTTTTTAGATGGTCTTGTTACAAACCAACATTACTTATAGGTAAAGGAGAACTTACAACAAGGAGATGTACAACAGGAAATAAAGGAGCATGAGATAAAGGAAGATGAACTACTCATGCATAAAAATAGAATCTATGTTCCTAGTTCTGGAGAACTGAGGAATTTGGTACTGAAGGAAATGCATGATGTTCCTTATGCTGGACATCTTGGTTACCATAAAACAATTACAGTAGTAAGAAGCCAATTCTTTTCGCCGGGAATGAAGAGGGATGTTGCTGATTACATCGCTCGATGTATGGAATGCTAGAAGGTGAAGGCTGACCATGGGCACCCAACGGGTTTGTTGCATCCATTGCCAATCCCAGAGAAGAAATGGGAAGTGATCACCATGGATTTCATCATAGGATTACCTAGAACGAATAAGAAACATGATCCAATCATGGTGGTGGTTGACAAATTAACAAAGGCTGCTCATTTTGTGCCTGTGAAGACAGTGCATACATCGACTAATATTGCATAAATTTTCATGAAGGAAATTTCTAGGTTGCATGAGATACCTAGGACAATCGTCTCAGACAGAGATACAAAGTTTACCTCCAATTTCTGGAGGGGATTGTTTAAAGGATTTGGCACAAATCTAAACTTTAGCACAACATATCATCCCTACACAGATGGGAAAATAGAGAGAGTCAATCAAATAATTGAAGACATGCTGAGAATGTATGTGATGGATAAGCCATCTAAGTGGGAATATTACTTACACTTGGTTGAGTTTGCATATAATAATGGGTATCAAGCTTCATTGAGAATGAGCCCATTTGAATCCTTGTACGGTAGGAAATGTGATACTCTAGTAAGATGGGACAACCCAACAGATAGAGTGGTACTTGGGATAGAGTTGCTCAAGGACATGGAAGACTAGGTGGTCAAGATCAAGAAGAATTTAAAGGTAGCTCAGGATAGACAAAATTTTTATGTAGCCAAGAACATGACATCTAGAGATTTTAAAGTAGGGGAGCATGTACTTTTGAAAGTGAAGCCCAAGAAAAAATATTTGAAATTGGGTAGTTGTACAAAGATGGCAGCCAGATTCTATGGTCCATTTGAAATATTGGACAGAAGAGGGCCAATTGCATACATGCTTCCATTGCCTGCTTCCATGAATGTGCATAATGTATTTCATGTCTCTTTACTAAAGAAATATGTACATGATCCTAACCGATTGGCGTTTGATTCAGGTAGAGATGAAGGGATATTTTTCAGGTTCAACCAGTGTGGGTATTTCACAGAAAAGCCAAAATGCTATGGAATCGAGTTATAGAGCTGGTAAAAGTTCAGTGGACCTGCTACGGTCCTGAAGATGCTACTTGGGAGCATGAAGATGCCATGCGGGCAGTAGGGATGATTTTAAGAATGGAAATTTATTTTAAAATGTAGAAACCTTGGCGACTATTACTAATCCTTAATATGCCAAGTATAAATGTTTAGCGATATTTTTGTAAAAATATTCAAATTTCTAAGGATTTTATATAGTTTTTATAAAATTTTGGTGATTTTTAAGGTAAAATAATTTTGTCCTATAGAATTTGGGTGAATCTTTTTTAAAATAGCGAATCTCGTTTTTGGAAAAACCATGGAAAATTAGCCCATGAGCGAAATTTAGCCCCTAAAATCATCAATGGCGGGCAAAGTACCCACAACTTTTTGAATAAATTTGAGATTTTGATCTCTATTTTGTATATGCCCCGAGGACAGTGCCAAAATAAGGGGGAGGGAATGTAACACCCCGAGTTTTGAACCCCATTTTAAATAATGTATTTTTACAAAGATGAGAGGCCAGAGTGCCCAAACAATTATTAAAAGGCTAGTGTGCCCAAGAGATGTAATGTTTTTTATCATTATTAATAATAAATACATGTCTGGCTACTAGACAGACAAGGACTAGAGTTATAGGGGGCTATGATTCCACAAGAGAGGGGGCTTGAGGGGCTAAGTGTTTATTCCTATTCTAATTACCCCTTTTTGTCTAAGGGAGGGGATCAATTACGTGAGCTTCTTGGGGAAGGCCAGGAGGTTCTTGATTCCACACGAGAGATACTTAAACCCATCCTTGGTCTGATTATGGGGTTGGTCGCTAGTCATTGGTCATTGGACTGATGGCTTGTTCACCCTGTACATTCATTCATTTCCCTCACACACTTCCATGCAATCACTTACCCATCCATCGATCCATCCTCACCTATGTATTGGCTTGGTAAAGGGAAAGGAACTGCTGAAAATTAGCCATGGGATAGTTGGCTATAATGGTTGCTGATGCAATCTAGCCATGACCTAGGGCATGCATGCCTGAGATACGTTGGCATGTGCCCTATTTTTCTCACAAATGCAAGTCCTGAGAATTCCATCTTTGATATTCCAGACCAGCTATGCTTGAGGCCCCAAAATAAAGGAGAGAGACTGCCTGAAGGACTGCATGGAAGAGAAGGGTGGAGGTCCATTCTCTTGGGTGATACAGGCTAGGTATAAGAGAGTTGGGTACTTGGATTGTTGAGGGTGCTGGGAAACCAGTGAGAGCTTGAGAGATGACTCGTTTGGGAACCCAAGTACACTCTAGAACTATCCTTGTGGATTCATATCCCTGGCTTGGGAGTGACACTATTGTTGAGATTTGGAGCAGTGGTGTCTATGGTTCGGTGGAACGTCCTTGGTCTGCAGCTAGTTGGTGTCACCTTTTTATAAATATAAGTGATCTTTGTTGTGATATTATTATCTGTGTATGGATGTAATTCCGATGTGTATTTTAATGATCATTTAACTAAATCTTAGATTATGCATGCTTATTGGATATTGATGTGCATGTTTCTAAATATTGTATCTTATGCATTCTTATTAATTTAATAAGGTATCAGTAAGAGTATGAAGTCCAAGGGTGGGATTGAAGGTAGCATGCCCCGACCTGTGGGTGGTTGGGGATGTTACATAACAGAGCTTATAGAAAATAATAGATAGATATATTTCCATAGTATGAATAATTATACCTGTAAACCAGAGACACTAGTGTTATTCCAAAACTATGAATTGATTTTTTACAATTTTAGATTGGGTGAATAAGATCTTTTCAGATTGAGCAGTCCACATATCAATGATATGTATGAATGTATTCAATGTGTTCAACCAAATATTGGGTAACTTAAGTATCTAAGGATATAATCTTTTGCAACAGAAAATGGGGAAGTAGAAATGGTTTAATATTGGAAAGAACTTTTTGAAATGAAACTCAACATAAGAGTAGTTGGGTGAGAAGAACTTCCTGGCTATATTGTTGATGTATTGGTACAAGCAAAAAATATGAAATCAATCCACATATGTTAGCTAATGATGGGGTGAATTGATCCGAATGAATTTTCTTTGATCATCATGCATCTAAGGAATGTATGCTTAAGGTATGGATATTGACAACCTTTCCCTAGTCAGGTTATTCTAAAAACAAATTTACTTTCACCTGTCACAAGTGTATTGATAGATTCAAGGATGATTTTGAATGAGGATCTCATGGGTGTAGTATGAAAATATGTAATATTAAGTCCTTTGTTCACTTGTTGAAAGGGCGCGTTCAAAAGGTATTGGATGAGGAAGAAGATACTATTAGTATTTAAAAGCGTAATGCCTTGTTCGCCCTGCTAGGTCATATTATACGAATCATGAAATTGATGATATGCTTCCCTTCCGAATCAGGTTCTCAACCTATTTTAGTTGGGGATTAGGATATTCTTTGAACACAAAAGAATGATCAGTGATTTTACAAGTCCCGAAGGTTACAACTTGATTTAGTTAGTTTCAGGGTATTCACTTTTCTATCAAATTTGCTTATGAGCTAATATCAATAAACCATTTTTAAATGTATATCAAGAATTCTAAAAAAATGGGTTCAAACAAATACTTCCCTAAGTTCCCCATAAATCTAAGTGCATGAGGAATGAGAAGAATATGCAGTGGTTGATTATTATTTTGTTGTCCTGCACAACATAAGAGATGATCAAAGAAGAATTAAATCTTGTCAGTCTGACTCAACCTATGAAATCATCATGAATGATCAATATGCCACTTTATATGATACAAATAGGGAATTATGTTCTAGTTGTGAAACATGATTTAAGTACCCACCAACATACCTCCTTTGATGAGAGCGTTAAGGTTGTGACAAGGCACTTATTAGTATAGATCATATTTTCATTTCAGCTTAGAACATGAATTCCAGGTGAAACAAAAATGATAGAATTTTGAGTGATTCAATTATTTTGATGAATGAAGAGTAAATATTTGGGTTCACCCTTGGAAGAGTAATTTAAAACAGATTTTACCAAGAGGTAAACCAACTCAGGATTAAGAAGATCAATTTTTGATACCATTGTGAGCAAGATTCTTCTCATGGTTGATTCATATAAGTTTTATTGTGGATCTACCTGTGACCTAGGAGATCATATGAAAAAAAATTGATACCACTTGTTGAAATGATTACAAAATTTCTTTGGGGTATGCAATGATTAACCCATTGATTCTAATACCAAAAGAGGGATAATTGGTTTAATATATTGAACATTTTTTATTACCTTGATTACAATAAGAAATTCTATGAAATTGGATCACTGTTACTCAAGAAATATCTAACAAGGTTGAGATCACATGTAATAAGAATAAAATCTATTCATAATGAAAGACAATTGGATTGTCAATCAAATATGAAAACCAATCTCTGTATGATTAATTTGATAAAAAAAAAATGAATGGATTAGAAATAAGAATTGAGAGAGTTTTGGTATTTCCTCATCTATGGGGAGACGACTTCATTAAGAAAAGAATAATGAAAATTGTAAGCCTTTAATTTTTTTTTCAGAACTCACAAAAGGGGATTATAAATTGTCTTGAAATAAGGCCCGCCTCTAGTAAACTACATGGATTTGGTCATGAGCATGTTAATGTGAGTGACTAAGGATCTCGGTGAGTGAAATGATTGAGTGCCTCCTAACCTATCATATATTCATCCTTGCAAAGGGTAGGATGGAGGAACTCTAGTCTTGTGTCTTATTCATCTCCTTCATTGGGTGAAAACTCATAACAAGCCTCTTATTCAAAAATTTAAATTATAGAACAACTAGTTACATGAAAATAATCTATCTAAAAGGGAACATTAATAGGTTAAATTCCATTATGTACAATGAGGGAGAGACATATTTTACAGCTAAATTCATTATAAAATCTTAACAATATAAAGAAAAAACTACATGGAATAAAGAAAACTAGATTAATCTATCCTAATCCTATCCTATGTTGGTTGAGCATAGGATCAAATAAACATATAATGCTAGTGGAACCATCCAAGAATCCTCAAAACTAAAATTATATGTTCATTGACCATTAGAAGCAGAAAGTGGAGTGTTACCCTATAGCATATAAAAAACACTACATCATTGAGATTTTTTCCAAAGATATTATAATCATTTTGCATGGGAACATAAGGTGTGAAAGGATCATTTAACATAACTCTAAATTTGTCAAGATGTGTACAAAACTGATCATAGGATTGGTGTGAGAGAGAATAACATAGCAATTGAAAATAGTACCTAAAGTTTCCTCGCAAAGTGTTAAATGACACCATATGACAAGCAATATCCTTGTTTTTTCTAGGAAACAAACCAAAACAATAGGACCCTGAAATCTCCACAGGTCTGAGTTGAAGGACCCACTCATCTTGATGAGATATCTTATGCATAGAATTCAAGTTTCTAATAAAAATAATTTTCCACAGTACTTAAGGGTTCTCTTTTCGCATGATACATAATCTATCATAAAAATTACATGGGTAATTGTCCGCAATGCAAGTTTTAGACAAGTTATATCTATCATAAGAGTGTTTAGCATGAACCTCGAATATATCCAAAGCATAGGTATTTATCTCTTGATGGTAAAGATTAATAATGTTTACTTCATTCCATAGGAAAGGTATATGGGGTAAAATATTATCCCATTCAAGGAAAGAGAAGTTGTTTTCCATTCCTTCTGCATGTATGTCCCATATCCTCCCACAAGAGTTTGGCCATGTAGGGATTATACGAATAGATCGCATACTACTCTAAGTAGAGGCATATCACCATAAGAGTTAGGATGGACAACCAGGTAATTTAGGTAGGTAAAAGGGTTAAGTAAGTTTCAAGGAGAAGAATTATCTTAGAACACGAGATGTTTGGATGGCAGGATGCAGATCAATGGTTCGACTCTTGGGACATTGACATTCAAATAGAAAACCACTTGATAACTAGGATCTTACCCACAGACCATTTCTTCCTGCTCGGGGTAAGGAAAAGGTTGCACCTCAGAAGGTGAAATGTACTGAATGATTTTTCCTTATTTATAGGTTACCTGTTTAGAAATGTTGTCTTGCTTCTCCAGAGGATATAAGGAATCATTGAGGGTGTACTCATAGTTTGGATATAGAGATGGTTCATAACAAAAACTAATTTGTGAGAAGAAAGTGTGTAACTCAGAAATTCATGAGATGCCTTCCTATTAAATGTTAATTAGGGTGATTACAATCAAAGCATTGCAAGGGTTATACATGACAATAATTAACTTAGCCATATATTTCCCTGAAAAAGATGCCATGCTCTTTATCTCCAAGTTTGTTTCCCCACTAGTTTGAGAATCATTCCTTTCCCATTCTATGGTGATGTCTCCAGGTAAGACGTCGTCCAATTCACATTCATGATATTTTTTAATAGGAGAAGGAATTGAATTACCATTAGGGTTTGAACAACAAGGGAAATTAAGGGTGATCCTATGTGGGAATGGATATAAAAAAATCACGATATTATGATAGACATTGGGAGTTTCTTGGGTGAAATATTGAGAAATATTTTCCGTATAACCAATGGGAGTATCATAGTTGGACTCATTTGGATCCATAACTGAAGGTGGTAGAAATTTTTTAGAATTGAAAAGGTTTCCTTTAGGTTCTTTTATAACTTCCCCTACCTCCTTGTAATATCCTCAACCACCCATAGGCCGGGGCATGCTACCTTCAAGCCCACCCTTGGACTTCGTACTCTTACCGATACCTTTTTAAAATTTAAG
>CBVK0100437757.1:0-11335 GCA_900067695.1 Picea abies | reverse complement strand
ATCACTTTTGAGTCTTGATTTTGAGGTGGTTCTGCTAGACAATATTTATTATGTTCTATCTCCCAAGTTTCGACCCTTCTAGGTATGAAACTTTCTTTTAGGTAGTTCTCTGATATTTCTTCTCTGCAATGCCACAGGTCGGATCAAAATTGGATGTGCCAAGTGGAATTTACGATAACTTCCTCACAACTTTCCGATTTATGTCCTTTCCAGGAGATGTCACTTGTATAGAATGCCCCGCACAAACTAATTGATATCCAATTCTGAAACTTGTACCCAAAATACTAAAGACTGTCCACGATCCAATGCAACCAGTCCCACTCAATTTGGATTCTCTAGCAATAAGTTATGCTTGTTTTACCTGGAACACCTTCTTGAGACTAGTCAATAGGACTAGTCAGATACCCTATCTTACACAAGGTGTATCTACAAATTTAAGATGAACCAGAAGCTGAAATTTTTACCACAGATGTATTACTAATGTCTTTAAATTACCTCTGAAGTATAGGGTCTGAAACATTATAGAAATTTTTTTATAGTGAAACTTCCGCAATGACTCATTTCAGGATGATTCTAGAACCCTATCTTGTATAGGTTGTATCTCCGAAAGTATAAGGCCTCAGGAGCTGAATTTTGAACCCAACATACCTTGATCTATGTACTAAATACCCTCTAAGAGGGTCCTTATAAAACGTTGTATAAAAAAAGTTATAGAGAAAATTCCACGGTGTCTCAGATGTAGCAGCGAAACCCCAAGACCTTGAGCTCTGATACCATATGTTAAGAACCAAACATCAATATAGTATAGAAAAACGTCAGGAAAAGTAATCAACACATTGAAAAAGGGATAATTTCATATAATAAGCCTCTTCGAGGGGGAAACCTCCTTTTACCCCACTTAAATGTTNNNTACAACTAATGGCCTAAATCCGACATAAATAAAATAACATTACTAATATATAATGCCCCAATTAAGGGGTAATGATCCAACATTAGGGCTTAACAGAGATCTAGAGAGATGCTCAAGAACAATATCCCATAGGATTCATCCATTATGTTGAATTATTTTTATTTATCTATGGATGAAGTAGGCTCGACCTCAATCCCCATGGTGACCCTATACAAACCTTTGGTGTGAAGTATAAGCTCTATCTTGGGCTTCCAATCAAGTAGTTGAAGGGTTTCAATATCATTAAAGAAGATGGTTGATCTATAGTTATTTGTGGGATTTCCAATATGATCTATAAATGATCTAGATTTATGAGTGGGACAAAATGAATAACAACTGAATACAATAATACAAATATACAGAGAACAAAAACATATATCCAGTGAACAATAAATTCTATTGAATAAATAAAATAGGCTGAAAATGTAAAAATGCAGAACTAAAAAAAATGTTCTCGAATTGTGGTAGTTATGTAAATGTGTTGAACCTACACAAAATAGATCCAACTACAAAACAACACACATTTGTAGAGAGAAATTGAGAAATAATAAGCAAGAGAGAAAGAATGGAATAATTTTCATTAACCAAATGAATAATGAATAATTTACACATGATATACTCTATATAACTTAACCAATGTGCACTAGAGGAGAATCCAATGCGCCATAGTGGTGGTCTAGAGTGATATGGACACACACTAGCAGTTATGGGAGTAAACTGCCACCTAGTCTAGTCTCTTGGGAAGTTACGGGAGTGAACTGCCACCTAGCTAAGTTAACTAGTTTATCAGTCTTCATTTAACTAACTGAAACAGAGTGAAGTGAGGAGGAGATTAGGGAATTATGGGTAATGTGCTTGTCTAGTGATGATACCAAGGATAATGTGCATTAGTTGGTGATGATCCCAATGTTGCATGGTAATAATCCCAATGTAGCATCTAGACTCCACTCAACTAATCAAATTGAAGTGAAAACTGAAGAGAATATTATCCCTAGAGGAATATTCTTCCTAAAATATAGGATACTGAATAATGACTAATAAATGAGGAAAAAAATTAGGAAAAAGAAATCCTAGGTGTGTGTGAAGTAACTCCAACACCCCTCCCTGAACATCACTATGGTGAAAATAAAGAATGGGTCCCAACAATGAGGTCATGTTAGGTACCCAAATACAAAATATACATTGAAATAAAGTGAGGAAAGAGGGAAAACCTCATGGGAAACCCCCCCCCCCTCAAGGTACAATGTATGTAAAAAGAAGAACTGGCAATTGCTAGGCAACTGTGTCCTTCACTCCAAGACGACTGTGCAGAGAATGGAACTTCTTCTTAGTGAAGGTCTTGGTGAATATGTCTACAGTCTATTCTGCTAAAGGACATAACTATAGGTCGATGATCCCCTTGTGTACAAAGTCCCAGATGGAGTGCATGTGGACCTCGATGTTATTCATCCGCTGGCTCTGAAATGGATCTCTATAGAACTTCATAGTGCTTTGGTTGTCACACCAGATGATGATCAACAAATGAAAATGAATTCCCAACTCAGTGAGAAAATGTTGTAGCCACATAGCCTGAATGGCTATGTTAACTACCCCTCTGTACTCTTCCTCGACTGAAGATAGAGAAATAGAAAATTTCTTATTGCTTGACCAACAGATAGGCCCAAAACCAAGACTGAGTGAGTAACCAGATGTGGACTTGCGATCAATGTTATCGCCAACCCGGTCAGAATCAATGAACCCGATGAGATACAATGTAAAGTCTGCTACAAAATGAATCCCAAAGGTGATGGTTCCCTTTACATATCGAAGGATATGCTTTACATCCTTCCTATGTAGCTCATGTGGCTCCTGCATGAACCTAGAGACTGCATCAACTACATAGAAGAGATCTAGTCTGGAGTGTGTGAGATAAAACAAGATCCCCACTAGATATATATACAGTGTTCTATCAACCAATGGAGTGTCTGCTCCATCCTCAAGTTTGACTCCTAATAGTAAAGGAGTCAAAGAAGACTTGCATTCTATCATGTGAAATATCTCAAGGAGATCTCATGCATACTTGGTCTGAGACAATTTGATGCTTGATGAATTATGACTGATCTCGAGTCCAAGGAAGAAATGTAGTACACCCATGTACATCATCAAGAACCTATCATGCAGAATCCTCTTGACTACATGAATCATTGAAGTCGAACAACCGGTGATTAGCAAATCATCAACATACAAAACTAGTAGTAGAAGTGAGTCATTCATCTTGAGCATGTAAACATTTGGGTCTGAATTACAACATACAAGGTTCTGTGATGGTAGGTAGGATTCCATATTGGCGTACCATGACCTCAGAGCCTACTTGAGTCCATAAAGATATTTCTTCATTCGACAGACCAAAGAGGAATCTTTCATAAATCCCTAGGGATGCTCCATATAGATATCCTCAGAGAGATCGCAGTGAAGAAATGAATTCTTCACGTACATATGATGAAATTCCCATCCCTTGGTTACTGCAATGGAAAGTGATAAACGTATGTAATCCATTTTCGCTACTGGCGAAGGTCTCATCATAGTCAATGCCATGCACCCACTGAAAGCCTTTGGAAACTGGCCTGGATTTGTATCTTCTAATCTGTCCATCCAGTACGCTCTTAGTTTTGTAGAACCATATGCACCTAACAAGTTTCCTTCCAGAAGGAAGGGGAACTAGATCCCAAGTCTGGTTCTCAAGGAGAGAGTTGTACTCCTCCTGCATGGTAGCTTATCAAAAGGGATTTCTAGAAGCCTCGCCATAAGACTGTGGATCTGAAGAATGAACCAAGAAAAGATGCCTGGGTGGCAATGGTTCAATGGTAGTGAGTGCAAGAGGAGGCTCCTTGAAATCAAATCGAGTCCTCCTAGTATCGGCTGGATCACCAACAAGATCCCCTACATCCTGAAGAGTAGTCTGGGCCCACTTGGACCTCTGCTCTGGCTCTACATCTACATATGGATGCACTAACTCTACATCTGACTGTACTGACTCTATATCTAGATCATTTGAATCCTTTTAATCAGAACTCTCATTTGAATAAGATTCGACATGTGCATGCTCATCATCTCTTACAGGTGGAAGAACAAAGGTGTCTACATGCAACTATTGAGGTACATGTGAGACACTTTCCTCAAATTAGACACTACGCTCAATGATGAGCCGGTCTGAGGAAATATCAATGAGTCTACATACCTTCACACCATCAAGGTATTAAAAAAAAATACACTTGGTTCGCTATGGATCAAGTGCCTTCCTCTTTTTAGAGGGAATCTGAGCCCATGCACGTGAACCGAAAATGTGAAAGTGGGTCACTTCCAATTTGAGGCCTCTCCAAGCATCGTAGGGGGTCTTATCCTTGAAAAATATATGGGGAGATTTTTTTTGGATGTAGGTTGCACAATTAAGTGCTTTAGACCATAATATCTACTGAAGTGACTTTGCATGTAGCATGCAAGATGCCATCTCTTTTAGAGATCTGTTTTTCCGCTCAACAACTCTGTTTTGTTGCAGAGTATAGGGAACTATGTGTTGCAACTAAATCCCTACTTCATGACGAATATCCCATATCTCATGGTTGAAGTACTCTCCCCCGTTATCAGTTCGTAGGACTTTGATTTTATTTCCTAACTGTATCTCAACCAGGGATTTGAAATCTTTGAGGTGTTGAAATACCTCTGATTTTTTATCGAGAAAGAAAATCCATGTGAAATGTGAGAAATCATCAACAAAAATGAGCACGTACCTCACTTTTATGATTGATGGATGTGGAAAAGGGGACATGATATCACTATGGATCATATCTAAAGGAGAGGAAGCTCTCTGAGTCTTTCCTTTGTCGAATTTCTCTTGAGGGTGTTTTCCAAGAACACAACCCTCACAAATTCCTTTGGAGAACTGGATGTCTCGTAGACCATCAACCAATCCTTGCTTGCTAAGTTGTTTCATATATATGAAATTTAAATGCCTGAACCTTTTGTGCCATATCCTACTTCTTTCATCAGCATGGGTAAGAAGTAAAGCAGAATCTGGTTCAATAAATTCAAAAAATGTATACAATCTAGATTGATGATTTATCTCACCTGTAGCAACCTGGAATTGGTTTTCATGTCATAGATGTCCACTGCACTAGGTGTGAATATTACTTTATTTCCGGTGCTAGAATTTTTCATCTAATACATGGAGAGAATATTGACAGAAAGTTTGGGAACGTGCAACACATTCTCGAAGCTTCCGTTGGTGAGTTCAATCCTTCCTTTGATGGTGACATCGACTGGAGAGTTGTCCCCCATCAGAATAGGAGGACCTTTGCATGCATCCAATGAAGAATAGACTTCTTTTTTTTCATCCATGTGATGTGATGCTCATGAATCTATGATCTAAGCATTGGGAGAAGAGTTGATCACAATCAAGGCATGGCTAGAATTTCCTTTCTTGGGATTCTTATCTTCTGGCTTCTTCTTCTTGGAACCCTCGAGGATGCGATCTCCAAGGTTATTTTGCTAAAGTATTTTAGTCATTAGATCTATTTTTTCTTCATGCATGCGGATTCTGGATGGAATCATTTTGGTAGTATGTGCATTTCTCCCCTTTTCTTCCCTTTCCACCTTTGGATCCGAAGGAATCGGTGAAGGTTTTTGAGTACCCTTCCTTCTTTGGATTTGCATGTGATTTCCTTTTGTATTTATCTTTATATTTATGATATTTATGACCACTGCCATCTTTCACAGTAAGTGCATGCACTTTTGGGGCTTTGATTTTTCCCATGTTAATGAGCTTGGTCTGCTCTTGTGTCAGGAATTTGATAAATTCCTCAAGAGAAGGCATCTTACAGGTGGATCCATAGATGAATTTGACTGAATGGAATGTGGATATGAACACTGATAATTCAACACCAAGTTTGGAGAGAATGGTGAGAACCATTTGTTTCTCCTCCTTAGATTTATCAACCCCACAAGCCTTGATTTGTGACAGTAAATCCTTAAATTTTGTAAATAAATTTTGGAGATTGTTGAAGATTTTTGGATCCAATGTGAGAAATTCCACCTCGATCATGTGTCCTCTCATCTCATCCTATTTTCCAAATATCCCTTCCATAGTGGTCTAGGATTCATTGGGGATTTTACAAGAAGATATGTGAAAAAGGATATCGTGAGAAATGAGACTACAAATTGTTCTGAATGCTTCATCCATTCGATTTAGATACTTGGATTTTTCTATGGTTGATGTTGGTTATGTTTCTGTGTTCATGGTTAACCTATAAAATTCTCTTCTTTGAATGTGCATGATCATCCTCTCCTTCCATGCAAAGTAATTGTAAGGTGTAAGAATGAATTCTTTTGGGAATTCCATTTTTCCGCTGTCTTCAATATTTGGTACCTGCAAAAATAATTCAGTGTGTATTTTTCTTAGTATTCCATAATATCTAATACCATGTAAATGTGTTGAACCTAAACATAATATATCTAGCTATAAAATAACACAGGAATTCACAGAGAGAAATTGAGAAAGAAGAAGCAAGAGAGAAAGAATGGAAGAATTATCATCAACCAAATGAATAATGAATAATTTACACATGATATACTCTTTATAACTCAACCAATGCACATTGGAGGAGAAGAAAATGCACCATAGTGGTGGTCGAGAGTGATTTGGACACACAACAGAAGTTATGGGAGTAAACTGCCACCTAGTCTAGTCTCTCAGACAGTTACGGGAGTGAAATGCCACCTAGCTGAGTTAACTAGTCTATCAATGTTGGCACAGGGGCAGACCCAGGGTTCAACACTCAAGAGCGCACCAAAAAAACCCTAACTATCGACCCTTTCGGAAACACCTGCCAAGAAGATGAAGTCTCACCCGAGGTAGAGGCAGGGGTGGTTGCAGGACTCAAATTTCTGCAACCTTAGTTGGGACACAGATATGTGATTATAACACCTTATCAAAGCACTTATCAATTACAGTTTGTTGGTTTTGTGAATGATTTTTTATCACAGTTGTTGCATTTCAAACATCAAATATTGATCAGTGAGGATGATGAAATCATTTTAGTATTAAAATTACTTGGATGGCTACTATGGAAATTTTCCTTTACCTAACCAAATTGCAGAACAAGTATTTATATGGGGCGAGTATATTATGGTTCTTGCAGTCTCCTAGGTTGAATTCGCTGAAATTCAACGTTGTGATCTTGTCCTGTTGTGCTCTAACTGCGTGTATCCCCTTCGGGAGGTACGCAGTAACCATGGTGTAATAAAAATCTCTTGGCACACTATCACGACTCATCGTGTAGACCAAGGGCGGGATGTAGTCGGGTAAGATGGTCAAGATTAGCTTCACATTGGCTAGGTCATCTCTATGCTTGGTTCTCTTTTCCATGACGACTCAAGATGGCCCGGATCCGCGAGCGGTTGATAGAGAGGCTTGTAGTCCTCTCATCAAGGACGCTTGAATACTTTCATACATTACTTTCTCGGGCATGATATCAATGAGAAATTCTTTGACGATTTTCTCCACAGCGTTGAGCTCGTTTGACATACATGCTTAGATCATATGGATGAATGAGTGCACAAAACAATAGAACTGGTGTCGATCTTACTAATCACAGCGCAATAGCAATGAGTTTTCTCTGGTACAATTTGCAAAATTGTTCTCGGTGCAACAGTCGACAGAATAAGTAGACAACAACATAGCAAATCTTTCCAATGGACAAGAGACCTTCTTTAATTCAATTATGTCCATTACGGTGTGGTCCCAATGGTATGATGGCAAGCTTTCTGGCCATAATTGTTGTTCTACCCGTTCGGGGCATCAGTCTGACAGTTATACTGTTTCCAACAACTATATCGCTTCTCCATGGAAAATTTCCATGTAGCGCTATTTTGATATCTCAACGAAGTTCCAGTTTTACAAATTTTCCTTCTGCGAAGTTCCCTTTGGAACAATCTATAATTTTTCAATCTTTGCTCTCTTCTTACTTAGTTTTCTATCCTTCTTTCCAATTAGCTTTGTCTCAGTATTCCTCTTTCCATTCTGATTCTTATCTCCTCTTGGCATAGTAACTTCGCGCTGTTGAGATTATTTCCTAGGATTGAAGGGAAATACTTCTTCTCTATCTAGGGTAGGTGTCTCAGTCCCTTGTGATTCTTCTTGTGTTCTTCCAACTTCGACATCCACGGTTCTAAATATCTTCGATCTATTCTCTTGTTCTTCAATCAAGTGTGTGATCCTCCTATTCATGAAATATTTCAATTATTGCTTCTTTTGCTCTAATACTTCTTCTTCTTTCATTCTAGCATGATCCTTTCCGATCCAAGGTTTTCTTAGTAACATAGCAAATGGGGCGTTGTTCTCAATAAATTTAACAACCTCAAAATATTCTTCTGTCAAAGTTCCATGAGCATTCATAGATATCTGGGTAAGTCTTCCACATAGGGTTATCAGTTTTCCTCTAAATAATCTTATTCCTCCTAATGAAGGAATCATAACAGGATTTCCTATATTTTCCCAAGTTCTTTATGTCATTATATTCACCTGTGTTTCCTCATCCATAATACAGTCAATGTCAAAGTCTCCTATTCTTACTTCTCTTTTCTCTTTCTCTTTTAATATCTCTAATAGATTAGTATCTCTGTGGTCATTCATGGTTTCTTTCATCTATAATAGTACAGTCTCTGATTCCTTCTTGTGTTCTTCCACGGTCTCAGTTTCTTGACCTTTCTCAGGGTCTACTTGTTCCATATTCATTATTTCAAGATTAGCAATCATTCTAGCGAAATCCAAAAATTCGTGATCCATAGCTTTACAAAAAAGAAAATTGGGTCTTCTACTAGGGTAGTCCTTAACAAGGTGTCCTGGTCTCCTGCAACTGTAACAAAGAGTTAATCCTCTCTTTCTCTTAAATGATCCATAACCTTTCCTGTACTACACACTAGGATCACAGTAGCTAACCTACAAAAAATTCTTTCTAGGATCCTGCATCCATTTATTAGTCCAAACACTCTTTATATGCATAGGAATAACATATCTTTCACAATTCTTATCAGATCTACTCATATCAAATCTTCTTTCTTCCAACTGCATCCTAGTTTTCAGGCTAGGAAAACATTTATCAAACATACCCAGATCCATATTCTTGAAACACAAATTTATACTTATATTACTTTCGGCAGAGCACAAAGCTTCTAGATCTAAAACATTTCACTATTATTAGCTCTATTAGAGCTCAAAGCGTTCAGATATTACCTCTTTTATTCAGATTTGCCTCCTTCCTTAGCACAGAGCTTCGCAAGTCAAGCAACATATCTACGCACAAAGATTTCTTTCTCTTTTCTTCGAATCAAACTTATTTTCTTATCACAGAGCTTCACAATCCAAGTAGAGTATTGTGCACTAGGTAAATAGATCTACGCACGGAGCTTTCATAGTTTTAGGTCAAATCTTCGCACAAATATTATTCTTCCTCAGTTCCTAGTAATCATAGTTTCAGGTCCCAGAAATGAAACCATTTGTTGGCACAGGGGAAAACCCAGGGTTCAATTCTCAAGAGCCCACCAAAAAAACCCTAACTACCGACCCTTTCGGCAACACCTACGAAGAAGATGAAGTCTCACCTGAGGTAGAGGCAGGGGTGGTTTCATGACTCAGATGTCTACAACCTTATCTGGGACATATATATGTGATTATAACACCTTATCAAAGCACTTAGAAATTACAATTCGTTAATATTCATCTTTAGCTCACAACACAGCTAAACCCTAACAGTAGATCAACGTAGTATTCACACAAATCCAATAGATTCAAGCACTAAGCATACAAATAAAGATCAGATCTAGCATTCATTCATATTATTTAGCACTAAACTATCATATCAGATTCATCTATCATATAATATCACACTAAGAATTGAATCACATAAACAAAAGAACAACCAAAATCACAAAGCATTCACAACATAGGATATACATGGTTTACTCCCACCCTGGGGCTACGTCCACCAACTCTTCGTCTTCTCTTTATTATATTTTATCAAGCTTCTTGCAGGCACAAATCATCATAACACTACTCTGCATAGGATAGGATATCTGCATGCTCTTCGCCAGATCCTCCTTCCCCAAGTAGATCTAGGCACAGAGCCTTACACAGTCTTTGCACAAAGCACTACAAATGACTTGCACTTAGCTCTACAAGTCTAACACAGTATGCACGAATCACTTACAACTATTACTTTCACTGAGCACAACTTACAACTCTTCGATCACATAGATCGGACTACTTCCTACATCGCTTAGCCTTCTTCTTATACATTACAAAATAGGCCTAAGCATGGGTAAACCCATGGGTCATTACATAACCCAAAAATCCCTAAAGAGGGGCCGAGATCCTGTGATCTCTGCTTCATCTTGCGATCTGCCTTCGACAACCTGTTGAAGTCCCAAAAATACATCAAACATGACCAAGGATCCTCAAAACTTGGTCAAGGGCCAATAATCAATCTCCAATTAACTAACTGAAACATAGTGAAGTGAGAAGGATATTAGGGAATCATGGGTAATGCTCTATTATGGTGATGATACCAAGGACAATGCACATTAGTTGGTGATGATACCAATGTTGCATGGTGATAATCCCAATGTAGCATCTAGACTCCACTCAAATGATCAAACTAAATTGAAAAGTGAAGAGAATATTCTCCCTAGAGGAATATTCTTCCTAAAATATAGGAGACTGAATAATGACTAANTAGAGGAATATTCTTCCTAAAATATAGGAGACTGAATAATGACTAATAAATGAGGAAAAACCTTAGGAAAATGAAATCCTATGTGTGTGTGAAGTAAATCCAACAAGTTATCTCTAAGAAGAGATGTGGATGGTACACACATCCATTTGAGAAGAATGATTACAATGAGGCTCCATATGCCTTTTTAACATTGCTCATGAATTCCAAAACCCTAGACATCCAAAAACATAAGCCTAGGAGATGAAACTCCAAAATTTATGTGGGCCCTGATGGGTAAGTTTGTACCTAAACTTCAGGTGGTCGTAAATTTTGCATACGAACTCTTTTTTAGGCGTGTGATATCCCGTTGGAAAGGTATTTTTGAGAACTACACATTATGCCATCAAAATGTGACTATGTTTGCAGTTTGACTATGGAAAGACAAAAAAACATTTTTTAGGGCCCTAAAACAAACTGAAAGTACAAAAATATGTACTAATATGAAAAATTCCAAAATAGTCTAGTTGGACTAGGTGGGCAGCCACCGATATCCACCTAGAAGTTGTGTAGGGATTTATACAACCCTGAAAGTGTAGAACCCACAGTTAAAATTTTTTACAGAAGAATGGTGAGATCGGAAGAG
>CBVK0100437754.1:0-11338 GCA_900067695.1 Picea abies | reverse complement strand
AATCCTAAGCTTTCCAATGGTGCTTTCAAATCTGCATTTGGATCCTGGGAAGCTAGTCAAAGGTTCCCTACAAGATTAGGCATCATTTTTTCAAAAATGCCAGTGCGTTTTTGATCGCTAACAGATCCCACTAAGAAAAGGAATATTATCCCACCAAATCCCTCATCACAAAAGAAAACTAAGGCCACCCAGACTACATTTAAGACTACCCTCACACCAGACGACTTCGACTTCTTAATCACTGCACTGAATGATACTTCACTAGAGATCGCAGAAAAGAAAAAAGCGAAGCAGGAGGAGGTATTTAGTCGAATCAAGAGCGGACTTCAAGAAGTGAAGCAGGCACTCCAGTCCATTCGAGCATTTTCTACTACGTCCTTGACAATTGGAACAACAGGAACATGTGATGATCCCACCCAATTACACCAGATCGTTGAGAAAGTCGAAGCTCGCCTTCGACGAGCTCAAGATGACACAATGCAAGCCACCCATGCTTTGATACAAGTACAGAGCGCACTTGTAGAACAATAGAGTAAGGCAGAATGGAAAAGCTTGTGCAAGCGAAGTGAGATGAGGAAAAAGCATAGTTACAACAGAGCAATTACCAGTTGCTAGCAGAGCAACTTGAAGTATAGGAAAGGGTTCACAAAGCACTTCGCTCTATGATGGTCATAGAAGTAAAGATTGAAGAATGTGTCCCACAGCAGGTGGCACAACTTGAAGAAGTAATCCAGCAAATTCAACAGTGCATCACAGATCTGGAACTCTGTACCGTGCCCGAGACTCCTCAAGAAATAAGGGATCTAAGGGAGGCAACTTCCCATAGCACAGTTGGTCAATTAAAAACCTTTGCCTTGGTGCAAGTAGCTGAGTGCTAGAAGCATCCAGACTTATGAGAACCTCACAAAGAATCCATATTTGCAGGCATTGGAGGCACAGCTCCAAGAAGAAAAGTAGCACGTAGATACGTTATAGGTGCAGTTGAAGGCCTTGACCCCAGTCAAAAGAATGAAGAGGTTTGCAGAACAACGCACTTCCCAACAACAGGTACACACGCTGCAAAGTAAAGTGATCGAATCCTCCCAACGACTTCAACCAATCCAAGAAAATTCATGCCAACTGTTCACTAAAGTTGAAATCCATGGAACCAAGCCTGAACAGGTTGTCATCACCACAGAACAACGCCTGGAAGGGCCAATAAACGACGCAATGATCCAAGAGTTCACTGAGCAAGAGGTTGTCACACTGCAGTAGGTAAAAGTAGTTTGATCCAAGCTCAAGGCATTCAAGGAAGAATTGATCAGACCAGAGTGACTCGGGATGCGTCACAGGTGAGTGTTGGGGGCCTGTTGGCCCTTGACCAAGTTTTGAGGATCCTTTGTCATTTTTTACCATTTTGGGGCTTCAATAGGTTGTCAAAGGCAGAGTGTAAGACGAAGTAGATATTGTGGTATCTCGAACCCTTTTAGGTCCTTTTTGGGATTTGGGATTATGTAATGGGTATGGGAATTTCAACCCATGGGATTACCCATGTTTAGGCCTATTTTGTAAAGCATAAATAAGAAGTTAGGTGATGTAGGAAGTAGTTTGATCTATGTGATCGAAAGAGCTAAGTGCTAAGTGCTAGTGATTGTAAATGATTTGTGCATATTGTATGAGACTTGAAAAACTAAGTGAAAGTGGTTGTAAAAAACTGTGGAAGGCTTTGTGCTAGACCTAGCTTGGGGAAGGAGGATCTAGCAAGGTGCACGCAGATCTCCTGTCATATGCAGAGTAGGGTTTTTGTGGCTCTGTGCATGTAGATGATTGATTGAAGATAATAAAGAAGAGAAGAGTTTGTGGACATAGCCCTAGGGTGGGGTTGAACCACGTACACACTGTGTTGCTCTGCTTTGTGTGATGTGTTGATGTGTTGATGTCTTGATGTGTTTATATGTTTATTTCTTAGTGCTATAACCTATATAAATAATAGATATGTTAATGCTATGTGATTAATAGTATGGATGGATATTAGATCTGACTTATATACATGTGTTGAGTGCTGAGTCTGGTAAGATCTAATATTTTTTTTCATGCTAAGTGCTTCTAAATGTTAGATCCGAATGAATATTGCATTGTACTATGATTAGGGTTTAACTTCGCTATAACTAGGAACTAAATATTTATGAATGTTAACTGTTGAGTGCTCTGTTAAGTGTTAGAATCACATATCTATGCCCTATCTAAGGTTCCAGACACTAGAGTCATGCTACCACCCCTGCCTCTACCTCAAGTGAGACTTCATCTAGTTCACAAGTGATGCTGAAAGGGTCGGTAGTTAGGGATTTTTTTTTTCATTGTTGTAGCGTTGAACCCTAGGTCTGCCCTTGTGCCAACATATCCTTTTCCAAGGATCGATGACCTCTTTGATCAGTTGAAAGATGAAAAAATATTCTCCAAGGTTGATCTCAAGTCAGGATATCATCATGTAAGAATTAAAGATGAAGACATCAACAAGACTTCCTTCTAAACAAGGTGTGGCCATTATGAGTTCACAATGGTGCCATTTGGGTTATCAAATGCACTAGATGTCTTCATGTGTTTGATGAATGGTATTTTCAGAGAATACTTAGATAAGTTTGTCATTGTCTTTTTAGATGAAATTCTTATATATTCTAAGTCAGAGGAAGAGCATGAGAAAAAATGAGGATGGTATTACAGGTATTGAGGGAGCATCAATTGTATACTAAATTGAGAAAGTGCTCATTCTATCAGAAGAAAATTCATTATTTGGGCCATATCATCTCAGAGGAAGGAATAGAGATGGACCCAGAAAATATAAGGTCCATTGAAGGATGGCCTACATTAAGGAATGTCTCTGAGGTAATATCATTCATGGGACTTGTAGGTTACTATAGGAGATTTATTGAGGGATTCTCAAAGATTGCACACCCAATCACTTCCTTGCAGAAGAAGGGTTTGAAGTTTGAGTTGACATCATATTGTGAAAGGAGTTTCCAACAGTTGAATCATTTATTAACAAGTGATCCAATACTAAGGACTGTTGATCCAAATGAAGAATTCATTGTATGCATTTATGCATGTAAAAAAGGGCTTGGTGAAGTCCTTAGTTAGAAATGGTATGTAGTGTGCTATGAATCAAGGAAGTTGAAGGAGCATGAAAGGAACTATGCTACTCATGATTTGGAGATGGCAGCCATAGTGCATGCCTTCAAGATGTGGAGGCACTACCTCATGGGAAAAATACTTAAGTTGAGGACATACCATAGTGGTCTAAAATATTGTTTTGGACAACCAACTCTAATTGCTAGGAAAAGCAAGTGGTTATAGTTCCTCAGTGAATATTACTTTGATATAAAGCATATCAAAGGTAAAGAGAACAAGGTGGCTAATGCACTTGGTAGGATGGTGCATGAGATGCATGCTACAACCATTAGCATGTACCAAACTGATTTGAAAGATAGAATTTTAGAGGCTTCAAAATCAGATCATAAATACATGGAGGTAAAGGAAAAACTTCAACAAGGTAATTTACCGCAGAAAATTGAAGACTATAAGCTAGAAAATGATGAAATTATCATGTATAGGGGTAGAATTTATGTGCCAAATTCTTAGGANNNNGAATTAAAAAATATGATATTGAGAGAAATGCATAATGTACCTTATGTTGGGAACCTAGGTTATCAGAAAACTATTGCCGTTGTCAAGATCCAATATTATTGGCCAGGAATGAAGAAAGAAGATGTTGATTTTATTGCCAAGTGTTTGGAGTGTCAAAAGTTCAAGGTTGAGCATAGACACCCAACTAGTTTGCTACAACCATTTCCCATTCCTAAGTGGAAATGGGAAGTTGTAACAATGGATTTCATCACCAAACTTCCCAGAACAAACAAGCAGCATGATTCTATCATGGTAATGGTGGATAAGCTTACTAAATATGCCCATTTTATTCCAGTAAATCTCACTCACAAGGAATCCAACATTTTTTATATTAATATGAGAGAAATTTCTTGACTACATGGTATACCCAAGACAATTGTGTCTAATAGAGATCCAAAATTTAGATCAAATTTTTGAAAAGGATTATTCAAGGGATTTGGAACAAATATGAATTATCATCAAGAGTCATATGGGAAAGAATAAAGGGTGAATCAAGTGATTTAGGATATGTTGAGGATGTGTGTGATGGATAAACCATCAAAATGCAAAGAATACCTACACTTGATAGATTTTTCTTAAAACAATGGGTATCGAGCATCTCTAAATATGAGCACATTTGGGGCACTTTATGGCAGAATGTGCAATAAACTGATAAGATGGAACAACATAGCATATAGAGCAGTGGTTGGGCCAGAATTACTCAAGGAAATGGAAGAGAAAATGGTGAAAAGAAAACAGAATTTAAAATCTTCCCAAGACAGATAGAAAAGATATGCTGACAAAGCCATAACTCATAAGGAATTTAAAGTGGGTGGCCATGTGTTCTTGAAAGTAAAGGCCAATAGAATTTACCTGAAGTTGGGAAATTGTTCAAAGTTCGAAGCTCGTTATTGTGGGTCTTTTGAAATCCTAGAGAGGATTGGGCCTATAGCATACATGCTTGCCTTGCCTGCATAAATGCCTATTCATAATGTGTTCCATGTATCATTGCTTAAAAAGTTTGTGCCTCATGCTAATCATGTCATTGATTGGAATGTGATTTAGGTGGAGCAAGAAGGTATGCTAATCATGTCATTGATTGGAATGTGATTTAGGTGGAGCAAGAAGGTGAATTTCAAGTGCATCCAGTGTGCATATTGGATCGGAAGATCAAGTAGCTCTGGAACTAGGCGATATGGCTAGTAAAGGTCCAATGGACCTAGTACAGTCTATAAGATGCAACTTGGGAGCATGAGGATGCTATGCAAGAAGAATACCTGCATATTTTCTCATATTTTTGAAATTTTGGTTGTATATGTGTATATACTGCATTGAGGATAGTGCATAAATAAGGGGGAGGGAAATGTAATAGCCCTGGGCTGAACCCCAACTGTAAATGTAAATATAAATTTACATATGTATATAATCTAGTGAGTTGTTTGTATAAAGTCTTGGAGTTAGGTTTGTGTGTATATATTTATAGATCACACCCATGTAAGTTTACAAGGATGGCACACTAAAAGAAGAGTGTGCACATCCTAGTATTTCCGTGCACATTGGCTTAGTGCACGATCTTGAAGCTAGAGAGCCTTTGTATATATGTTTGTGTTTTTGAGGCTAGTGAGCTTGGATGAAAAAAGGCCAAGTACCTTTGTACTGTAAATGTAAATGTAATCACATGCAAATATTAATGAAAAAACATCTCTGCGGAAGACCAACCATGTAAGAGAGTATGGGGGGATAAACTCCATTAGATAGGGAAAGTGGGGCTACAAGTTTAGGATAAGGGGATAAGCTAGGGGGATTAATCCAAAAGGAATATTATATTAATATTCCTTAAAGTATAAGTATGGATAATTATTTTATCCTAAGTTCTAAGGATGGGGACAAGTGGGCCCAAGGTTATCCTAAGTTCTAAGGATGGGGACAAGTGGGCCCAAGGTATTTCTCAACATGACAAGTGTCAAGTTGGAAACATGCATACATATAGTTTGGACTTAGTTCATTTTTTCTATCATTTCATTATCATTCACTCACTCATTCAATTGTCCTTTGTACCTTCCTGTTACTATCACCATATTTGTACCTTGGTTAGCTGGGAGATGGACAGAAGAAGCGAGTTGTCAAGCTCGTAGAATATTGAAGAGGCGGGTTGTCGGGCTCGTGAGAATTCTCTCTAGGTGATATAATTGCTAGGAATTGATTCCTGAAGGTGCCAAACTGTAGCCACATCTTGTCGTTGAAGCCCTGGAAAGGAAGTGGGGTAGTCGAGGGACTATTGAGAAGAAAAGGGGCACACTTCCTGGGGTGGGACAGGAATGTGGGGAATGAGGGACTATAGGATGTTAGTTTGATTTGGCACCTGTGACTAATTTTTCATGTTGTCTAAGATATCTTAGCCAGGCTAGGAGTTCTTTACCTAGGTGGAGTTTAGTCCCAGCTTGGGGGTGACCCACTACTGAGAGTTATGAGCAGTGTGTTCTAAGGATGGGAGGAACATGGAAGTTTTGCATGTAGTTGGTGTTATTTTAATCAAATATAAGTGTCAATTTGTGTTAATTCATGTGTTTCATTAATATTTATGCATTTGTTTTCATGGGTTTTTCCTGTGTATGTTGCATGCGTATTTATGTTATTATTTTGTATGAATTTGTGCATCTACAGAGTATTTTTATAATTTAAATTTGTATTAGAGTTCAAAATTTAAGTTGCATATCCCAACATGTGGTTGGGGATGCTGCATGTGCAAGAAATCATAAACAGAGGAGAGGAAGAGCACAGGGAGTTAGAAAGAATAAGGGACAAACGAGCCCAATTATAGGAGAAGTATGACATAATACTTCAACAAAAGAGGGAAGTTGAAGGCATAGTAGAAGTTATGAAGAAAAAATATGAGGTTGAGAAGAGAGCCAAGATGACATTAAAGGAAAATAACAAGGTTGAGGGGATGGCACAAAATACCCAAGCACCTGTCTAAAAGTTATATAAGGAAATTCGAAAAGTTCTCCTAGTAGTTGAAGCAATTATGGAGGAATAAATGTAGATGATTGGTGAAGTCATTTAGGGATTCCAATCACAAATATAAGAATTAAATCTATGGAGAATGTTGAGATCACTACCATAGGTACACGAAGGTAGAGAGAGAACGAAAACCACAACAATTGTGAACATTAAGAAGATCGAGGGTGAATGCACAAAACTTTGTGAGGATAATGCGCAAGTGTGGACATAGTTGACACAAGACTCGAAGATGAAGGTCGTAGAGTCCAAGCTAAGATAAGGACAAGAAAAGGCACATCAGGAAGCAGAAAGGGAAACTACACTACCACCAGTACAGTGCATATCATCCATTCTGGCTCAACAACAGGCACAAGTAGAAGTGGAGAGAATGAGAGATCAACAAAATATCCTACAACAGAGACTGGGACCACTGGAAGAAGAGGCATTGTGGGTAATTGGAGAATTGGCCACGGTGTAGGGTAATGTCAAGAATGAAATGATTGAAGCAGAGGACAAAATTACAAACTTGACCACACAAGGAGCATAAGAGATGATAGCAACAAAGGCCGCAATCATCAAAGAGGTGGAGGTAGCAATGGTTTCCTCTCAAAACTTCATTTTGGAATGGAAGAGAAGGAAACGTGATTGAGTAGCTCAGGACGAGCCATAGGTGAGTTTTGGGGACCTATTGGACAGGGAGTCTTGGAAACGGTTTTTCAGTTTTTGATAAAGTGTTGAGGAAAAATCCCAAGTATAGGAAAAGTGTGCAGAATAAGAAATAAATCTAGAGAGTGCGTAGTCAAGACACATCCAATAGGAAAGTGTGCAGAAGAACGAAAACATGCAACCAAAAGAATAAATCCAAAATAATAAATCAAGGAAATAAAGCATGACACAAGGATGACAACTCGACATTATAGAAATAGAAGAACAACAGAAAAGCAACATGCAGGTTGAAAAGAAGAAGAAAGTCGTCGAACAACTAGTTAACTAAGCTAGCCATGCATTGTAATTGGATATTTTGGGGATGAATAGATTAGGGTTTTAATCCTATATTTCTATATAAATATGTAATGGGTTGGTATATTAGGATTTCATCTAGGTATTGTTCTAATGAAGTCTGGTTATGATAGTATTTTACGTTATAGTCTACTGAATGATACTGACTTCTAGAGTTCTTGAATGTAGTAGTCGATGGATGAGAAGAAAGAATAAAAGAATGTTAAAGAGATGTTACAAAATCTTATGTTGTCTATTTTTCTATGTTTGATTATGAATACTATTTGCATGCATCGTAGAATAAGTTCGTATGAAATATAAGTATGGTGCAATGATTCATGACTATGATATTAACAAATCTATGCATTAATATGGAATATGATGAGTATAGGAATACAAATCATGAGTAAGTTAATAATTGAACATAATAGAGTTATGCACTCAACACAATAAGAAAGAATGAACAAAATGTTTACCTCTCATTCCCTTACTATTTCAAAATCTTAGTTCTCGTAGTCCCAATAGATATCTCAGGTGAGAATTCATCTAAGCAAGTGGGTGATGCCGAAAGGGCCCATTTCTAGTGGGTTTTGTTGGTTGTAGATAAACCAAATCTTGAGTCTTACAACCCGCACATAGAATAGCGCCAACACTCTGCCTCTCCTAGATGGGCTAACACTACATCGAGCACTATTGATGATGCATCCACATGAATGTGAAACTCTTTTTGTCAATCCAGAAACACTAGAATGGGCACAGTTAGTAACTTCTATTTCAATACGTCCAAACCCTTCTAACGGTCATCATTCCACTAAAACTTATCTTATTTCTTCAATAAATTTTCCATTGGAGTCATAACATGTGCATAACTTTTAATAAATTTCCTGCAATATTTGGTATGATCTAAAGTTCTTAATTGTTTCACTGATTTAGGTGCTAGAAAATTAACAATTGTTGTTATCTTGGCAGGATCAACTAACAAACCCTACTTGCATACCACATGACCTAACAATATCCCAAACGGTGCACAAAAAATAAATTTCTTCAAATTTAATGAAATCGTATAATATCTACATCTATAAACCATCAACGTTAGAGTTTCTATGTGATATTTCAATAGGATAAAGGCAATCAAATCATCTAAGTACACTTCACGAGACTTGTGAATAAACTCCTTAAAGTTTGTGATAACTACTCTAAAAACATATCAGGTGCATTCTTTAAACATAAAAACATCATTGTGTACTGGTAGCTTTTGCATTCTATCACAAATGTCATCTTATCTATGTCTTATGGTGCAATATTTATTTGATAGTATCCCGAAAATACATTGGTGAACGAGTATGCATGTTCGATGCAAGCCTAGCTAGAAAGAAAGGCTATTTTTGGAGGAAAATCATGAAGAAGATAGTTGGAAGGAAAAACAACACGTGCAAGAGAAGAAGGAGAAGTGAACATGCAAGGAAGACCTAACGACACTAGGGTTAGGGTTTTTTTAATTCATCATAATGGTTGGTGAGATGAGGATATAAATAAGTAATACTTAGGCAATGTAGAGGGAGAGTGAGCGAAGGGGAGTAGTGGAGACAGAGAGGAAGAGAATTGTAATAACTATATGAGTCATTAAGATGGTGAGCTAGAGAAGGAGTGAGCGCCTCGATCCCGAGGGTTAGATCGTAGTTGAGGATCTTGGTTCAATCTAGTCAGCCTTTTATGGATCGAGAAGCCTATGAGAGAGAGGATGAACTAATACTATAACCATGCGCGACATGATATATTTATAAACTATAATAAAATATCGAGAGACAAATCTTTGTGGACATAGCCCAAGAGGGGGTGAACCACGGTAATACTATGTTGTGTGAATGAATGAATGCATATTTATGCCTGATTAGTTGATGAATGTTAGATGAATGAAGTAACTATGTAGATATGGTATTCCACATGCATGCATAGAATGAATGTCATAACTAGATGGTAGATAGACTGAATAAATTTTATGATGCGCAACCATTGATCTTGTTGAGTCTCAGGTTGCAAACACCTGAGTATTGTAGCCACCCATAGAGCTATCTCAAGTGAGACTGCACAATAAACTCTATGTGATGTGTTTCCTTTTGGTTTATCAAAGGGGTCGATAGTTTTATAGGGATTTTGTTGGGAAGCTTACAAAATCTGAACTGGGGTTAATATGTGAGGGTAAGACTAACAAAAGAGTAGATAATAGAAAACCAACAAATGGTTCCATTGTCAATTGTGTGAAAGAAAATGGGATCAAACATATGATATTTGTGGAGGACATGTCAGAATAATGTCAAACTGGATCACAGGATGTTGAGGAGAATGAGAATCTGAAAAGGGATGTTGAGATCGTGGAATCCCATGAAGGCATAGATAGAAAGCTGGTTGAAGACATAAGAGCTAGAGTTTGCATAGAAAGATAATAGAAACTCGAAGTTGACACCGTGCAAATATCTGGACAGGTACGTATTCATCGACTTGCATGAAGTAGTTTTATATGATTTCTCACACATATTGCAGGAGTGGAAAAAAATATTGAAATACAACCATCCTATGAATTGGATCAGACAGCTAGAGTGGAATCCTAAAGAGATCGCACAACCACAATGAGTTGATAATAAGTTTACGTGCACAGTAGATTTTTGGCTAGAAAACATTGTTGTCATATTTATCACAGAGTTTGCAGTAGATACATCGCAGTTGAACAATATTTATTGAAGGGACCTTGAGGTAGGTACATCGTATCATTATATACTTCCATTAATATATTACTATATAACAAAGGTGTAATGATGATGGATTCGGACAACTAAACTTCCTTGCGTGCATGTGGGATGGGGGGAAGCAATGACAGGAGAAGGAGAGATGGAAGGATAAGGGGATAAAGGAAATAAGGAGGATGCCTTGAACCCAATTATGATGGATGAATACCAGATCAAGCGGATCATGGAAACAACTGGAAAGACGTGCAGTGGAGTACCTTACCAATATAATGTGAACACCAAGAAGAGTGCCATATTCGTGAGGGAAGGCTTGGCAAGTGATGAAGAGGAGGTAGAGGATCTCCGGGCTGTGGAGCATATTGAGGAAATCTTGCACGCAACATATGAGAGGAAGACGAGAGGTCCAAGAGTGGAAATAGAAGGTAACACTCTTATCCATATCAATGTCAGCGTGGAACCCATAAACCCATGTGTGACTAATACACCAAGAAGAACAACACCATTTAGACAACTGAATTTCGGGAGAAGGAAGACAACAAGAAGCACAACTACACAAGGAACAACAACTGGGGGAACTAGTTCAGGAAGCATTAGTCAAGTATCTACACTGCACAGAGGTAGAAGTTCAACATTCAGGATGGCATGACACGATCCCACCATCAGGTTACTAGAATTCAAAGGAGAAGCGTCGGAGGACCCAGAGAAGCACCTGTTTATTTGTGAAAAGATATGGGAAGAAAAATAGATCACAGATGACGACACTAAACTGACACATTTAGCTATCACACTAAGAGATCACACACTGGATCGATACATGAGTGTAGCTACAAACAGTCCACCAGGGACAACCAAAACGATTAGAGAGATCAAGAAGTTGATGATAAATGAGTTCCAGAAGCCTCGTTCAGAGGATCAATACATGAATGAGATGATAGAGATTAGACAGAAACCATGAG
>CBVK0100437753.1:114-11340 GCA_900067695.1 Picea abies | reverse complement strand
ACAACTTGTCCACTTTGGGGTGTTTTTCCAGAGTCTGTACTTAGGGCTAGAAAGTACATGGCCTAGGCATCCGAAAGTGAGTAAAGATAAAAAGGGGAAGAATCAACCTTCGGGAAAGGAAGCTAAGGCTGATTTCTAAGTTGTCTTTGTCTTGCCTCCAAACATTCCTGGATGCTTATATCATGTTCAATTGTGGCCCATGAATGTTTGAGTTCTACCCGGGTGATGGCAATTTTAAGTATGGTGTCAAAAAGGTTCAAAGCGATGCTGGTTTGGTCCAATAGGCCAAGTTCAGTCTTGGGTTGTCTTACAACGGGCAAAGTCATGGAGGAACATAAATTGAAAAGAAAGTTTAAGGTTTAAAATGCTACTTCAATTTTTTGACCGTATAAAAGAGAATTTTCNAAGGTTTAAAATGCTACTTCAATTTTTTGACCGTATAAAAGAGAATTTTCGAATCCGATGTTAAAGGTAGAACACAAACCAAAGGCCTTCTCCTATAACTGAGTTAACGTTTTAAAGAATCATGTATGAAATGTGAGAAAACATTAAGCAGTCGACAATGCGAGGCTCCTATCAAGGGAGAATCTCGCCCTATAAACAGAAGAAGAAAAAGGCAAGAAGAAATCTGACGAAACATAAAATATAGAGATTTAAAAAGTTCATAGGTCTTGTACCTACTGATAGCTGATACTGAGGAAAAACTGCAAGCGATTAGACGACTAAAAATTTGGTTACCACAGTATAAGTTGTACTAAATTGCAGCTAAGCATTCATTAGAAATATATATGCGAAATGAAATTTAATATAAGATAACAGAGAAAACAAAACTCATAACTCAGTCTTCACAAAATCAGGAATCTTCATATTGCTTTGTATTAATTTTCAAAAGGAAAAAAGTCTCTATTACAATCGACCAAGAAAGGTCCAACCCTCATTCTCACTTCAAAATGCATATATATACAAACTTCTAAACATTCGAATTTCAATCATTCCAAAAGTTTTCGGTTACAAAATGGAAAATTTAAGCATTTCACTTCTTTGTCTTTGTCCTCCATGCAGGCAGAGCACCTTCCTTTCTTTAATCTTCGAGTTCTAAAAATAGAACAAGCAGACATCTATCATTATTTGGCACCGAAAACCTGCCCCTTCGCCTGCTCGGTGCAAGTGACACACCTATCCACCAACTGGGCTATCAACCTAGAAGGCTCTGCTTGGTCGCTTGCTTCAAAAGTGTAACAACTCTTTGCCAGCTATGGCAAAATGTTTCCCACTTGTCAGTCCTCTGTGATGATGGAGCATAATTGTAAACTTGGTTGTACTAGCCATTTGTCCACTTGGGCCATATCAACCTAGCTAATCTCGGATATCTCCACTTGTTGCTTCTCCATGTTTACTTTGATGTCCAACAAATGTTTAGCTATATTGATTTTTCCGAGTGTCCCAACACTGCTTTCCTTATCAAGGTCTAGCAAACTTTTACTTATCAAAGAGAACGTTTCCTCACAAAAATTATTTACTTCGTTACCTCTCCCCTTGCTTTCTGATATGTTCTGCTCCCAGACCTTCAGCAGGATATTACCTCTGGTTTGTTCTATGATGGATAATTTTGAGTTGTTGACCGTCTCTATCTTCGCCGTAGCTATAACAACGTCTTGGAAAGCGACTCGTTCTGCCCTGACTTCTCTTTCTCTCAAAGAAATATTTTCTAATATTTGATCTATCATCCAGAAATGGTTTTGAATGGTTCCTACCTTTACCAGCAGGTTTTGTTGAGCCATAAGTACCTTATGTCAGATTTCGGTGGCCTGTGCTCTGAACACCTTTATGTCTACAACCTAGTTCTCGACCACCTCCAATTTTGATTGCAACTGTATAATCTTTTGCCCCTGTTGGCTTACCTGTGTTTGGCTAGATTACGTCGACTGGTGCACCTGCTCGAGGTCGGACCTGAGCTTCTCGATTTCACGCAGGTCGATTGTTCAGGCTTCCTCAAGGCTCCTGCTCACCTCATCCCTGACATTCGCTTCTACAGTAGCCACCTTAGCTTCCAATTTACTGATCAGGAGGTTCTTTCATTTCAACTGGGTTGTCAAAGTCCCAATTGAGTATTAATTGGTTGTAGCATAAGCCCCTAGTGTCCCGGCTATCTCCTCTGCAAATTCTCCCTCTTTCGTGGCCTTCCCATCTGTCATGATTTTGAATTTTTTAGCCATTACACCCTCTTTTTGATATAATCCTTGCCTCACCATGGGATTTCTTTTTTTGTCAAAGAAAAATTTGTTAGGAGGCAACTCCTCTACAGAAATAGGTGTCATTTCTTCATTGAAAATCCATCCCGCATCAGGATTCCCCTTTGTGAACTGCAAGGGTGTGACAATATCAATCGGACTGCTAATTTCCTTGGATGTTTGTTTCGGGGTGACCTCTATAACCGTCTTGTTTGACATGAGAAAAAGTGAGTCACCCAATCCCTGCAAAGGTATCTCCGCTTGGCCTTGGGCCTTCTTGCCTGGCATGCCCTTTTCGAGTTTTCCTTCCTGCTTCTGGGGGACTTCGGCTCCTTGCTTTGAGGTTCCAGCTTCCCTGGTTTTCCCTTGGTCCTTCTCCCCACTAGGACTCGAGTCCTTTGCACCTTTTCCTCCCATCTTCTTTGTAACTGGAAGATCTGGGGCTTCACCCTGTAAAATATGGGGGATACAACTCCATCAGTTCTCCCGGAATTTCAAAAATTCAACCATGTCTCTAGGTGACAAGGCTTGAATCTGACTTAGGACTTAAGCGAAGGACCTCGCACCCCAAAATATTTCTTCATGTGGGGAATCCTTGTGTTCATACCTCTTCAGGCCACAACTTGCCAGGTGATTGCTCACAACCTTACTAAGGTCATTCTTCTTGAACTCAATATCCACCAGCTTCATTTCTTCTAAAGTCGTAGCCTCGGCTTTGGTGTGGCCAAAATATAACAAGGAATATGCACCAATATGAATAGGGAAGGGAAACCATACCTTTTTTGATACTCCTTTGAGCTCTTTTCTTATTCCGCCGAGCACAGTCTGTCTGGCGATTTCACGGCACAATATCTTATCTGGAAGGAATAGTATCTGGAAGGAATAGCGGGAGGGCATATGGAGGGATAGAGGTGTCGAAAACCCTAATATACGAAAAATACACCTCTAGATACCAATATGCTACGCTGCTTAGGCTGGTCGCGACACTATCTAATATCCTGGGAGGTAGCTGGCCAAAAATGGCGACATGTAGTGGCACCATTACCCAGTTGAAGATATCAAGCAGATGGCATCCATGATGTAAGCAGACATAAAGAATGAAGATTCTTTCTTACTCGCCCTCTGTGCTTGATATTTAGTAATTCGACTGGTCAAACTGCCAGACAACAGTTTGGCCTAGTCGAAAGAGAAACCCTCAGTGACTGTATGAATGAGTGACACCCATGGGAGGAATAATTGGGTAGTGTCTTCCTTCCCATACAAATTGTAGGTCATCATGGCTATGTACTTGAACTGTGGCTCCAAAGAAGAGATTGAATAGATCCCATTGGAGTCAACCCTAGATTTCACGGGGTGTGAGACCCAATATTTGATCAGATCAGACAAAATTTTTGCATACTGTTCACACTCCTTATTCTTGAATCCTTTTAGGAATTTGGCGTTGTGAGTAAGGTTCAGCGTGGGTGACAGTTTATACATTGCCTGCAAATGTTCTGGTCAGAAGGTACCAATCATCACCTTTCGTTCGTTGATAATCATCCTGGTCGAGATGTCCAGATGGTCCAACGCCCACTTGATCATATCAAAATAGGGAAGAAGTTGGGGCCTCACTATTATTTTGTGCATCTTTGCTTGAGCGGGGATTTTGTTTTTGGTTGATAAATTGTCCTTCTCATTATCGCTAGAATCATTCGAACAATTTATCGACTTGGATTGCAGGATGTTGGAAACGTATGACCATGTCTTGATAGAATTAATACTTCAGGGCGAGGTATTGGAAACAACGTATGAACCCTAACTTGAACTCTCAGCCATTGAATTGGGAATTTTTCGTGGAGCCATGAGAATGAAACCTGCAATTGGACCACCTGTCGAACAGATTTGAAAATCACAAACAACGGTTAACCTGGTAAAATGGATCTGCGCGTAAATAGAAATGAGAACTGAAAAAATGAAGGAAAAAACTCTTTATCTTAGTCATTTAAACCCCTGGTGTCCTTGCAAACAGAATGGTCAAATCGCTTGAATAAAGATTTAGCAGTAAAAGCGAGATCCTACTATCTGTCACCTCGTCATAGTTCAAATAAATGCCATAATTTTTTGACAAGTCATAACATGAATCAACGCAAAAACATTTATATTTACTCCATAGACGGTGCATGTTAAAGTTTCATTGATGCATTGATTAATCTAGCTTAGCTCATTTAATTAAGTTTGTTTTAGTCTTTAATCCCCCTTTTTCGGCGTTCACCGTATCAAAAAATTTCACTCCTACCCTTTGAGCCCCCAAAACCCGAAATCGCGATGATGCGATTTAGTTAAAAAATTGTGATCTGACTTAAGTTCTTAATTAATCCATGCTTAATTAATGAATATCGCGACTTTGCGACTCGGAGCTATGAAGGTATGTTTTTTTGGGAGAGCGATTATCGAGTCGCGAAACCCTGACAGTGCTTAACTAGGGTTTAAAATGACTTACTCCTGACTCTAACCTGGGTAAACTTTTAAAACCGTTTCGCGACTTCGCATATTAGAGTTTGGAAACCATGCGACTTGTAACTCCTGAAGCATGATAGCACGAGGTAATAAAAGTGATAAACTTTCTTAATGGTTAAGTGATGGTGATTTCGGACTATAACGGCCATTGCCACTTCGCATGTCGGGGTATTGAGGCTTTCAGTGGGTAAAGATCATAAAGTAAAAGACATCCTGAAAACCAACTTTTGATTTTAAGAATTATATTTCAACCACTTGGAAAAGGCAGCTCCAACCCGAGGTGCGATGCAATGAAGACCGGTGACTTAACTCGTGAGTATTAATAGGAGTCATAACTCTCTTTCAATTTAGCGTTCCTAAACTAAGCCTGGGGATCATTGATGCAGAAAATATATCAGGGGCCAACGATCGGGGAAAACCCTATCGCATACTTTCCTTTGGGTTAGTTCCTTTGAAAATTCCCGATGCTGAAATATTTAGAGAATCAGGAATCGAGAAAAACTTTTAGCATCGTCGAAAAGTTCGTCACGGTTTGATTTTCTCCGACTCCGATGAGCACGTTAGTTATCGGCTATCGGTGATAACATTTATTTCTTTTGATGTATTTACTCATTTTTCCTTTTCCTGATGCCAAAAGGGATCGATAATCAGTGATCTCTGTAGTGATGCTTGTCACGAAAGAAGACTCTTGTCTGTCGATGCCAAATTTCTTAAGCGTGTCAGGTGAAGTTCTTTGGCTATCTGATTCCTTATTTAAATGTTAAATATTTTAAGTCGAGGATTTTCATAGTTACAAGCAAAATTTTCAAAGACTTAATGAGACTAAAAAATGGTAAGAAAACACAACATTTTCCAAAATGGAGACGAATTAGACAATGCAAAGAGATCAAGTGGTACCCAAAAAGTAAAATTGGACATAGAATTTTAGGGTGTGTTGAGTGCTCAACAAATGGAGACTTACTGGGCGAAAGAAGAATCTTTGTTCTTCCTTCAGGCTCAGTTGATGCAAAATCTGGTGGAGAACGCGACTAGTTTTAAATCAGATCCTTTTTTACCCTTGCATTCAAAATTGTTCGGTTGATGCTTTTGAGTCTGCCTATGGGGTTTTTAACCTTTATTACTCCTTCGTTTCCTGTAACCCTGACTCATGCCCTTTTTGACAAAAATCTAGTAAAGTATTCACCGGCCTGAAGCCTTTAGTTACCTTTAATCATTTTCTATGGTGCTTCTTCACTTCCAGCGAGTGTCCATAGCCCTGGAGGAGATATCTGCATACCCTCTCCTACGGTTCACTCTTTTGATAATATCAATTTTATTTCGGCATGATGCCCTGATCGAGTGGGAGCGAATGATGTCTGTTTATTTTGCAAAGTGAGATGGTTAAGGTGGATCCTTTGCTAGCTTTGTCTTCGGGGTTCATGTAGTCCTTTCTAGATTTCATTCTTTACCTCAAGGTCTTACCAAACCACTAAGAAGACACTTCTGACATTTCTCTGAAGTTGTTCATTTGTGCAGGTTAGATAGAGGACTCCTCAAAGCAACCGCAAGATCCTCAATGTTTCTTGTGTTTTATATGAGCGATGAGTTAGGAAAAGAGTTCACTATGTCACATGATTTAAGGTCAACCATTTTCTCGCTGAACATAACCTTCAAAAGCGCAAAAGTCCAAAAGAAAAAGAAAAAAACAAAAAAAATTCATTTCGCAATGATGAAAACATTCATACAAAACACAAAACATTTTCATTTATTTATTATTTATTATTATTATTATTATTGGAAATATTGTTTAAGGGCTTGGCCATTTATTGGAAGGGTGTCAGGTTCCCCCCTCAGATTCTATAACCGATAAGTGCATGCCCCAATCTTCTCATCCACCTGGAAAGGTCCAAGCCACAGATTCCGAAACTTAGAATGCTTCCCTTTTGTCTCATTTGCTCTGTCCCATTTTAGGACTAAGTCTCCTACTTCAAAAAAAAATTCTTTAGCCTTATTCTTATCAAACCATCTTTTCACTATTTGTTGGTGAGCTAGAAAGTTTTACTTAGCCTTTTCTCTCTCTTCTTCTAGCATGAGCAGAGTATCAATTCTTTGTTGTATGGCCGATGAAGGCTCCCCACTGGAATCTTGGGCTAGTTGAAGAGATGGAAGATAAAGCCCATTTGGGAGAATGGCTTCCTTCCCATAAACCAAAAAGTATGAGGAATTTCCTATATCTTTCTTGGGTGTGACCCTATCGACCCATAGAGAGTTATGGAGTAGATTATTCCAATTCCTTTGGTTATCTACAATCGTCTTTTTTAATACTCTCACCAGGTTCTTATTGGTTGATTCTACCACCCCGTTTCCCTGTGGATAATAATTTGTAGAGTACCTAATTATGATTCTTTTCTTTAGAGAAAACCCTATCAATAGAGTGGAAGAAAAATAAGCTGCATTATAAAAAACTAGAACAAAAGGGACACCAAACCTTGTGATGAATTCGATCACCACCTTCTCATTTACATGAGTCAGAGGGATGGCCTCTGCTCACTTCATGAAATAATCGGTGGTAGTAAGTATATACTTGTGTTGTTTCAAAGAATTGGGTGTAATTTCTCCTATAATATCCAACCCCTATTGCTCAAAAGTCCTAGAGATAGTCACTGGTTGGAGTGGGATTGCTTCTCTCTTCTCCCTCCCAACACTTATTTGACAAGTTTTGTAGTTTCTAGCATAGGTGTGAGCGTATTTGAACAAGGTGGGCCAATAATAGACAACTCTCAGTATCTTATGAGAGGTGGTGTTTCTTGAAAAATGTCTGTCGGTAGGGCCATCATCTAGCTCCTTCAGAAATTTGTCTGCGTCTTCACGTTCGAGACATATTAACAGTACCCCATCATAATTAATCCAGAAAAGTACCAAATTTATGAGGCGATATTGTGCAGACTTTAACCTAAGATCTCTCCTTTCCCTAGGATTGAGATTTTATGGACAAGTCCCATGGTGCAAGAGATAAGTCAAATTCTCATACCAAGACTTTGGCCCTGGGAAAATATATGATATTTCACCACACCATAATTCCATTTCAATCTCCCATCCAAAATCTTCATTTACTTGGTCTTAGGCTTCGGCTGTGAGTTTGCATAACCCTTTCCCTTTAACTAGTTTGGCAGGTTTTATATCTAGATCAAATTCTTGAACTATTGCCATCCAGTTCACTCTTCTCTCCCCCATTTCCTATTGAGTGAATGGGGATCATATCGTAGGGTGAGGCACAATTACTTTGATGTGGTTCTTGAGGATGTAAGACCTGAAGTGTTTTACTGCCTTATATACTGCATAGGCATGTTTATCCACTACAGGATAATTTAGTTCGGATCCTTGGAGATAAGTGCTCATGAACGGCACTGGAGCCTTGTTTTTGTCATCATCCTTCTGCATCAATATTGCAGCTAACGACTGGTCAGAGGTGAAAGTATAGAGGAATAAATCCCTATTGAAATCGAGACTTCATAAGAGGGGGGCCTGGGATATAGTAGTTTTAATATTGTTGAAAGAATCCTTTCGTTCATCATCCCACCTAAATTTGACATCTTTGTGAATCATCTTTTTTAAGGGTTTGATAGTTTCTGCGAAATCGAGAGTGAATTTCCTCACGAAATTAATTTTCCAGAAAAAATACTGCATAGCTTTCTTGTTGTGAGGCAACGAGAGTTGAGATATGACCTTAATCCTTTTTGGGTCTATGTGAATGCCTGCTTGAGATATAATGTGGCCTAGTATCTTACCTTCCTCGACGTCGAAAATAGTTTTCTTGGGATTTAAGGATATATCGTATGTCCTACACCTTTCAAAAATCTGAGTTAAGTGTTGGATGTGCTCTTCTCTGTTCTTTGAATATACAGTTACGTCGTCCAGATACACTACCACACACTTGTTGATTAGTCCCAAAATTTCTACATCCATGGCCCTTTGGAAGGTCGTCCCTGCGTTGATTAATCCAAAAGGCATGTGTTTATAAGCGAAGGTTCCCCACTTGGTTCGGAAGGTAGTTTTCAAATGATCTTCCTCTGAAACTAAGACTTGGTTGTAACCTGAAAAACCATTCAGTAGAGAGAAAATCTTCGAGCCAGACACGGTTTGCAGGAGTTTCTCCATTGGTGGGACTGGGTAATTGTCCTTTTCTGAAGCTCTGTTGAGGTTACTAAAATCTACGCATAAGAGAATTTCTCTAGACTTTTTTCTCACAGGAACCAGATTTGCTACGCACACGGAATGCCTAACCTAGAAGATGATCTTGGCATCTAAACATTTATTTAATTCCTGATACATGAGAGGTTCTAGGGATGGGTGATACTTTCGGAGATTCTGTTGGAAGGGTTTCACCTCAGGTTTTAATGGTATAGTGTGTTGAATGATATGGGTGTCATAAGTTTTTAGATCTTGGTAGGAGCATGCAAAGACATCTTGATATTTTCTAAATAGTTTGAGATAAGACTTTCTTTACTCTTTAGATATATTCTTGTCGATATTCACATTCTTTGGGTTTTCTAGGGTTCCGAGATTTATAGTTTCATGCAGGGGGACAAGAGCTACTGATATTTTCATTTTTAGGCCCCCTAAACCGTTCCTTCAGGTCAACCATATTTTCTAAATTAGCTATCCCTTTCGGGATGGTGTGATATTTCGATCTGTCAATAGTTTGACTTGTCTGAGGATCAGTTTCTATCGATTGCTTCTAGAATACTTCATCATCGATGGCCAAATATTTTAAATTTTCTTGGTTAGTCAGGAAGTTTATGATATGTTCATCTCCTTCAAAGACTTTCCAATTAGAAATGTTGTTAGGCACCGATGGTTTTTAGAGTAGTTCCACAGTGAATCAGGAGGCTTCATAATATTCTAGAGGTGAAAGCCTTGAAGCAACTGTGGCCAGGGAATCAACAAGGATATTCTTTTCTCTAGGGATTGCGGTGATATCAAAATCTTCAAAATGCTCTATTAACCTATGTACTTCCTGCTGATAATTATTTAGGTTCAGGGAATTGCAATGTATTGTATTCATTACTTATCTAACGATAATCTCTGAGCCTCCAAAAACTTTCAATTCTTTGACGTTTAAATCTATCGATTTCTTTAACCCTTGTACTAGAGCTTCATACTCGGCGATGTTATTGGTGCATTTGAAATCTAGTGTACAGGACAGGAAATGATGTTTACCTTTTGGATCAATGAGGATGCACCCTGCCCCTGATCCTTCATGCGATTTAGATCCATCAAAGTATATGGTCCAAATTTGTCAACGAAAATCGCCCTTTTCCTCTTTCTTATTCCTTTCTTGCTCCCCTTTCTTTTGTTCCGTAATCTCTAGCATAGGGTGTTGACAGAAGAGGGTGTCTTTTGTCAGTATCAGTGACTTCTCTTGAAAATCTATTTCAGATTTATGAGTGAGAGGGACATAGGATAAGAGAGGAGAAAAGTTCCCAAAGTGGTAATCACCGAAATAATTGCCCAACACGGGGAAATTTGTGGATGAGGTTTTGTTCAAGGTTTCTAGATCAATGACCGTATGTTTCAGGTATCTCTCCCTATTGATTTTGATCATATTCTTGTATCCCTTAAATGGTAACCAAAGGTGTGCCCGGTTAGTACTAAAGTACCCGTTTAACGTCTCAGACCAATCTCGACTTAGTAATAACCCATAGGCCTCTGGGATGTCTACTACAATGATGTCAATCACTTGTACAAACTTAGAATGTGTCTCTACCTTCATCATTACATATCTGTGTTCCCCCATGACTTTGACCTCGGTTTTGTCTAGTTGTATCACATGTTTATCGCTCTTGAGAGGAATGACATTTAATTTTTTGCAAGTAGACAAGGGCATAACATTGGAAGATGCTCCCAAATCTACCAAACAATTGTGGAGGTTCATGTTGAAGACTTCAAATGTTAAGAGAAAAAGTGGGACGAAAGGTTTTCCCTTCTTATCTTCTGAGCATGTATTCATAGTTGGTTTATTTACTAGATCTGTGGAAGTTAGATTTATTTGTTGCTCATTTCTTGTCATAAGGTTTTCTACTGATTTCAATGCTTGTAGCAGGAAATCATTTTGCTGAGGGATTCTGCATATGTCCATAACCGATATATTAGCCTTCAAATTCTTCATATATTCAACTACGTTGTACTCCATTTTGGGTATTTATCGCATATGGATGATAATAGGGTTCTTACGAGGAGAAAAACATGCTTTCGGGTGATCGGTGTTGGACACACCTACCACACTTAGAGGGGGGGCGAATGAGTGTGGGGATCTTTTTCCCAAAACTTCCCTCTTACACAAAACTCATTAGTTAGCATTCGAAATTTACTCATTACTCTTTTCTTTCATTAATAATCAGTTAGATGTGAATACATATCAACAACATATATAATCAATATATCATCAACAAATCATCTCCACAAGGAACACAAGATGTATGTACAATTTTTCTTTTTATTATGGACTTCAATCCGGGGG
>CBVK0100437752.1:0-11341 GCA_900067695.1 Picea abies | reverse complement strand
ACTTTTAGATGGTTATTCGCTCTGTCTACATCTTAAACCCTGGTGTGTTTAAAGGGGGGGTTTTCCCACTAGCACAAGGCTAATGAATGTTGGCCCTCTAAAATGAACAAGAAGAGAAAGCTAATCAGTTGATGCAGTAGCAAGAATGTTTGCCAACACTGCAAGTTGAGTGGACATCAATAAGCCAAGTGTTGGAGTCTTCATTAAGAACTTCATCCTAGGAACCACATAGCTAAAAGAAAAGTTTGGAGAGTGAAGAGTAAGAGGAAAGAAGGAATAACCTTTATCCAAGAACCTAAAATAGTGGTAGAAGAATTGAGCACCACCAATGAAGTGGGTAGCATGCTTATGCCAAAGGGAGTCCCTTGTTACAATAAATATATGAGGCAAAAGAATTACAATGATAGCCAAGATATATTATGATAAAAAAAATGAGTTATGGTAGAATTCGTTTTTAATCTCCAAATAATTCATGCACGATTATTTATTATGGTAATGATAAATGATATCAATAAGTAGAAAAACAAGACTTTCCTTCTTGCAACATGTTTGTAAGAGGCAATCTTTGGGAATGGATGAAATGTGGACTCAACTAAGCCACTGAAAAGATTGCTCCTACGAAAGGAGACTTTCAAAATGCAATGATTATCTAAATGCAAATGCAATCTAGTCTAACATGCAAACAACAAAAGAAATCTAACTTATCTTGATTAAGAGAAGGATCAGTCCTACTCTCAAGCAAGAGCAAGATGCAAAGAGAATGTACCAGATTTGAACGTAAAAGATAAAGATGAACTAACAAATCAAATAAATAGTTCACATGACCTACAACTATTCAAGCAAATATACATGTACAGTTATCTAATAAGTATTTATTAGATCCCTGTATGCATATACTTGGATTCAAAACACCAAAATTGCATTTAAGATAAAGATAATTGTCATCTTAAGGAAATAGTTCTCATAAAATCACAATGATTGGCATTAAGACGCGTATTATATTAAACTGATAAATAGTTAGTAGCTAACACATATAAGCCTACTTGAACACAATATTCAATCTTAATCTAACTCTTCCTAACTCTGCAAAGGTAGCTTCACAATAGTTTTAAACAAGCGTAATTTGTTCAAATTTCAACAACAGTGCTAAAATTGACAATCACACTTATCTAGAACAGAGATTAAATAAGACTGAATGATATCTTTCTTCCACAATCATCACAGAACAACAATGCCCATAATGAATATAAATTCAAGATCTCAATGTGATCTAGTCCAAAAGACAACCTCCTTCTTTTGCAAAAGTGGAATCCCCCCTCCAAATCTAAACTCATGTTTCTTTTTATATGTGTATGAGTTTGTTTTCCTTCCTTAAGCTTAGACTCCAATCTCTTCATCATAACCTACAATCCAAACAAATCAATTATATTAAATGAAAATCAACTTAAATCTTATTAAAATCCAATTATGATAAAACTAAAACTAAACAAACTTACAAAATAAAAATAAAAATAAAATAAAAACTAAACTAAATCTAAATACCAAAATAAAACTATATTCTAATAACTAAAAACAAAACTAAAAAAACCTAACGTAAAATTTAGAGAGCAAAACTAAATTACGATTAGACAAGTTACAACGTTGATTTTCCAGATGTGTACATGATATAATTGGCGTCAACTTGTTGAAGCATGAATATGTTTCGTTCTAGTAAATGCATTCTTGCATTTTTGGAAGACCTCATAGTTATAGGAGTTACAATAAATATAGGAGGCAAAAGAATTACAATGATAGCGAGGATATATTATGATAAAAAAATGAGTAGTGGTAGAATTTTTTTTTAATCTTCACATAATTTGATTATTGAGATTTTTGTGGTGAGGGTTTTCAGTTAGGTTTGGAAAACTATAGTGTTGTTGATGGATTGTTGACGTTTTTGATTGAGTTTTTAATGTCTTTATTATTATATTCAATGTTTCTGAAAATGTTGGAGAGGTGGTCTTTTTCTTTTTCAAAGTGTTCTTTGTCAAAGATTTTTATAATTCTCGTGGCTAGGGTTTTAAGGACTCCTACTTTATGGTTGGAGTGGTGATGGGAGTTTGCGTGTAGAAATGAAAATTTCAAATAAAATCAAAATCTAAGAACAAATTATAAAATAATAATTTGAATAACTGAAAATAAAAATTATGAATTAACTTAGTCAATTAATGTAGAATTAGGGTTCTTCCAAGAGACATTTAAGCTCTCCTCTTTCTATTTAGTATTTATATGAAGCTTCTCTCTTCAATCATAACCCAAACTTCTTGTCCTGAAGATAGATCCTAAATCCTGATATAGATCTAAAACGTCGACAACCCAAGATAATTCCTACATATTTTAATTATTATTGAAAACTATGCAAATAAATGATTTACTTTGACAACGCATGCATAGAAACGTCAACTGTGGTAATTTCTAATGTAAGTTATTGTGACTAATCTTCCATTTTAATGCATTTCATCAAAACTTGTAATATTTCGATGCAACGATTTTCATGTGTTGACTTTTATCCATAATTACTTGATATAAGGGTTGGAATTTCAAAACCCACCAACAAATCAAATTTGACGATTTTTCGACCTCACTAACTGTTTTGCGAGTTTCTACGAAGAATCTTGACAGTTATTAAAATAACTTAAACGTATTTGACGGTCAAATTCCATCTCTGCTTGGTATTCACGATCTCATGCACATTAAAATTAACATTAAATGATCAATACCAATCAGAGAATTTCGTAAAAAAATGATTCTAACGAGTAAAGAGACTTTGGAAATAAGCGATTCGAATCTCTCACGCCACGTATTATTTATTTTCCTTGTAAACTAGGCGATCTGGTTTACAAGGAAATCTTTCATCTGGACTAGAACCTCAGCTCCATGATATCTGGAAGGCTTGCTATTTCTGTATTTTTGATTCACTTCTATGAATAACTTGGTCTCTTTATTTGGTTGCATTTGCAATGATTGCTTTAAACCTCAAACCACGGATTCGTGACAACATTCCATAGTAAATTCGTGATGATTTAAAGTTTATTCAACGTGTGTTCACACAAAAGGGAGAAAGGGCATGCATTTAAATCCAAACCACACACCAATAGCTAAAGGCATTAGGATGGCGGTGAAATGTTATATGAACCACCCCCATCATTTATTCTTTATGGTGTGTGGTCTCTTCTTACATGAGAGGTTTTAGAGGACTGCTTCCTCTCCTCTCAACACGATCTTTAAACAACTCTACCTTGGCATGGGACATTGTTGAAGCAGTCAATGTTCCTATAGGGTGGTAGGTTGATTGGGTTCGACTCCATCTCATTGTAATAGATACTATGGTTTAATATTGGAACCATCGGTGTTCAATGTGTGAATCGACTTAAGTCAAGACGCAAATGCAATGTTGCAAGATGGGAATCTCAAAGGCATAGAAAGAGGTTACCACGGTGACTTTCCAATGGAGTTTTTAGCATGAGATGTGGATGGTCTAGATTTATACTTTGAAGGAAAATGAGAGAGAGGTAAGCGCACTCATGCAAGCCTAAGATAAAAAAAAAATGAAAGAGTTGGATTTGAAGTTGGAGACAACTGTTGCTTTGGTTGACAGATTGGTCAAATTTATTCACCTCCCTCAAAAGGAAGAAAGGGATCAGTTGGCACATGTTCAGGTTATACACCCAACATTACACCCTTGGATGGTAAAACAAGAAGAAACCCCTATAATTCATTCTATATGGGCCCACATTTTACACTATTTCTTTGCATGCAATGTATTGTAGGTTTTTGTTAATTTTGGGACTACTGGTCAAGCAATTTTCCTACCATTTTAGTACTTTTAGAAATTTGGATAGGCAAGTATCATGCATTTTGGAACTTAGACCCGATAGTTTGAAATCAAGTCATGGCCTTATGTTGCTATATTTTTTATTATAAAGCCAATTAGTTAGGCTGCAAATCTTTCTAATACGAAATTACTTGCTATTGTTATATAAAAAAGTAAAAGTAATTAATTAATTTTTTTCTTGATTTTTAAATGCATTATTCTATCCTTAGATGGGGTGTTCACTGGTGGAGATGACCACATGTCATGGTATGATGAAATGGCTCAATATTCTATGCTCTAGGTGTTGGGGATCCAAGCACCCAATGTTCACGAACTTGTACTGCATCCGGGCATGGAGGACACGAGAGGTAGTGGAGCCATTCTGGTGGTTTATGGTGAGCTTGATGGCTCGAATGCTTCGGGAATCCTGCACACGACCCTTCATAATGTTGATATTCATGTACATAAGTCACAATGAAGACATGGTATGCTTGGAGTTGGTGGATATTATGATCAAGGCAATGTTAAATTGCTTGGGTAAGGCCATGGACACTTTCGTGCCTAAGTTCTGCCCCTTGTTGTGGTAGGCTCTAGTTCTCTTTTGGTCTATTTCCATGAATTGTACTTCTTTTCCATGAAACCCCATCCCTCCCTTGTCAATTTGTCGTGTGTTGCTAAGGAAACCATAGTCACAACTGAGTTTTACCAGAACTTCGTCCCTATGAAAGACTAGGTGACCATTCATGCACTGGAAGTAGAGGTTAAGTTAGTCAGAGAATTCAAGGAGGATGAGGAGGTTGAACAATAGGTGGGGAGTATAATTCCAAATTTAGGTGGTATCGGGACTCACAGATCCAAGTTTTACAAGACCTTAGAACTTTACTGGCACACCAAAACAATGGTGGCTATGGGAATGTTGCCAAAAGATGAAGATTCCTGCGAGTTGAAGCATCACGTGGAGACTCTGGAGGTGTAAAATGCTTATCTCATCTATGTGGTGATCTGGATAGTGAAAAGACATGGTATGTCCTTCTAGCTTCATGCCATAGGCTAACCATGGGTGGAATCTTGTATTGTAGTTGCTCACTCGGACGTTGCGGGTTCATCATCCTCTCAGATTCCTCATGCAATGGGATAACATGTTTTCAGTTTTTTAGATACAATATTGCTCCAAGTTTTGTGTGTCCAAGTCATAGGGAACTTCAAAAAAGTCATTACAGATTGTTGGTTAATTGGGCTTAAGGTTTTACACTGGTTATTTTCCAATTTTGGCATGGTTTCCCCACTAGGGCAGGCATACATACTTGTTATTTCTTGGTTTCAGAGGATTGTTTGGGATTTTCTTGGCATATGAACTATTATAGGAATCTACGTACATTTTGCCAATACTAATATAGTTCCTTCTTACTTACCAAAAAACAATGCATTATTCCAATGAAAATATGTGAGTTATGCAATTGATATAAGAGAATTATAGTGTGAAAGGTTTTTTTTAACTGAAAATGAATTTGCATTAATTTAAAAAGGTTGCATCGAAGCTAGCAACATATTACACCAACTTGATTTAATAATAATTTATGATTGTTGAGTCTCAACAACCCCAATTCAAAATTGGCTGACCTAGTTTTCCAGTTGTGCAAAAATGTGACATTCCAAGATTGCTTACATGAATATATATTCTCACAAATTGCTTGCATAACAATAGACAAAAACAATACATGATTATGTTGAATTGTGGGTCCGACTTCTTGTCACCATTGGTTGAGTTATTGAATTCAATTTCTTCTTCTTTCCTACTATCATCCAAACTTCTTTTGCATTGGTTGGAGTCCTTTCTATTTCAACTTGTTCTAATTTGTCTTGATCTTTTTCTTTTCCCAGTGCCTCGACTTCTTCTCTCTAGTCTACCCAACTTGTTTATGGTTGCAGACTTAATTAATTGCGTTCCTTGCCCCAAATCAAGAGAGATTGGGGGAATATTTGATTCCTCTATCACTGATTCTTGTGGCACCACACTTTTTTCTTGTGATTCCTGATTCAAATCTAGGAAAATAGAAATTTCCTCTTTTACTGATTCATGTGGTTCCATATCTTGCTTATTAGCAGGGATGTCCTATTTTTTTTCTCATCCATGGGAGATTCTGAATCATTTGTCCCATCCTTGCAAATCACTTAGTGTCCTAGACTAGAACCACCCACCAAGTTGACTTATGTTGATGCTTCCTAGATTTCCTTGGTTTTTTCAGGCAATGAGCTACCAAATGTCATGTTTCAAAACAAACTCAACAACTAAAAGAGACATTTTTCATAATTGATATTTTGGGACTAGGAGTAGTGATTCAAATGGATCCAAGAAGGAAAAAAAATTAAATTTCTCAGATTGAGATGAAACCAGCTCAATCGCGTAGGGCTCGTCATGTCGATTTTGGCAGTATATGGTCAAGTTATCGCAGTCTGACGTAGGACTCTATATGGCGAAGTTATCGCAGTCTGACGTTTGTCCCAAACAGGCAAAAAAATTTGAAGTAAATAGTCAACAGTCCGTACTGCTGACGTTAGTAGTATGTCAACATGACATGGCAGATGTTTTCATCGTGATGTCAGCAAGATGGTGTGGCAACACCATAGGCTGACACGTGGCATGCATATTTGGCATTTTCAAAGCTGAGTTGGAATGGTATGGATTTGACACGTGGATTGTATGGACATTGATGTGGCAGTTAGTATGATGACGTGGCCCACTAACAGGTTGACACATGGCAGTGATGTCGTGATGAGTGCCAGGATCTGGGCATGGCGTATGGTGTTGACTATGCAAGCGAGTTGGCAGGGTGACTGTGCAGGTGATTCAGTAGTACGAGCCAATGAGGGCATGATACGTGGCCCAATCACAAGGCACCATGTGGCACCCTGGATCGGGCCAATGAGGGTTGGGTAAAAAAAAAATTTCCACCTCTGTCAGATTCGATCCCTAGACCTCCAGACAAGAAATGACTTTACAATAATGCACCAACCGTCTAACCCAAGGGTGTTGCTTAATCCCTGTGCGACACATTTTGGTTTTAAGTTGGGTTAGTGTAGAGATTGGGGATTAGTGTTGGATCGACAGGGATAACCCATCGACCAAGGCGCGAGACTAGCATATGACCGGGGCTTAAGGAGATAGTTCAAGGTATTGGATGACACTTGGACCAGGCGCATGACCACATTCCCTTCACATGACCTAAGGTCGGGAGCTAAGGACTAGGACCGACAACCTGTCACAACTAGCGCTGGCCACATGGTGCACCAAGTGACCAGGGGCCTGGAGAAAAGGGGTGCGCCCAACATTTTTCCAATTGTGGGTTTTTTTTAACGTTATAATTATATTTTTAATGATATTTGCCTTGATTTTATTATGATTTTACCCATTATTGGAGGATCTGGAGCCCGATTTGAGGACATATTTTGGGAGGAAGTTGGGATGTGACCCTAAACTAAAAATATATATAAACCAGGTGCTTTTGATAGACATGAGAGGTTCACATTAGCATAATTATGCCAAGTTGTGAAGTTCAAGCCATTTTTATGCAGGGAATCCATTGAGGAAGTGAACTTTGGAGGCCANNNNTTTTATGCAGGGAATCCATTGAGGAAGTGAACTTTGGGGGCCATTTCCGGAAGCTACGCTCTGCCTTTTTCAGTTCCGTCAGTTGTGTTGGATTCTTGAGGTCCAGAAAAACACATCCAGACCAGTTTGTAATACAATTGTTGTACTTTTGATGTACTTTTGAAGCATTGAAGATTAATAAAAAAGTCTTCCCCATTGAGACAAAGGACCAGAGACGTAGGCAACTTGCCGAACTCCGTTAACAATCTTTGGCATTATGGTTTGTTGTTATTAATGTTTACTCTTTTTTTCTGCATTCTTTATGATGGCTGCAACATTCTTTCATTAAATCGTCTTCTTCTCTTCAATTTCTAAATGGTAAATTAACTCATGCAAAATACTTAATTCTTCTCTTCAATTTCTAAATGGTAAATTAACTCATGCAAAATACTTAACCAAGTCTTTAAAAGATCATTTTCGGATCAAGTAGCTTTCACTTATCAAGATTATTTTAAATGGAAACCCTTTGTTGAAGTCCATTTCAACACAAATTCAAGCATATGTAGTGAGATTGTATTCTTTGTTTCCTCACTTCTAAAGTGGAATTTACCAAGGGCATTGCCAATGTCTCGAACGAAAGATAAACCCTAGAGATGCAGAGGTAGGTTCGGATTTCCAACCCAAACCGAGGCTGAAGACAATGAATCTATCAAAGGGTCAAAGGAAGGGGTCCAAGGTTTCATGCATAGACTATATTTCCCCCAAAATCAAGGTCCTAATTTTAATATTATATCCTTGTCTTCTTCAAGTTGGAACACTACAATGAAAAACCCCTTGGCATAGAGGAAAATAAAGGCTTGACCTTTTAACTTGGAGAGCCAGAACATTGATATCCAGTTGTGTATATCGACAAGGCATGGCCAAAGACCATTGAATCGATAAAAAAGAGAAATTTTACTATAACGGGCTGCCATAGAGACAACAATTTTTCCTAATGATAGAGAAATAGTTGGGGCCTCCTACACCAAATGAGAAAAGGAAATACAGGCATTATGCAAAATATATTTTAAGGAATCCTTACCAAGAGAACCAGGACAAGGGGATGTTGAGGGAGTCATCGTCATGCTAGAATTGTTGCCACCGAGAAGAGAGGTGCCACTCAAAGCAGTCGTTGTTGCTAGAAAAGTGGCTTCCATGGATCTGGGCAAGCTTGAGGAGGAGGGTGACATAGAAATTGATTTGGCCACCACCATGTTGAGGGAGCCACATTCAACTGTGGGCATCAAAGACAAGCCCAAAGAAGAGGGAAGAGCCATGCCAGGCTAGATCCAAGCCGAGGGAGATCTGAGCGCGATGCTAGGTAAAAACCCTAGTCGTCGTGGCCCAAATCAAACTAGTCCTCATCTCCATTTCTTTAATAGCACAATATTTATAGTGTGAATGTTACAATTGCTTTCAAAGGTTAAATCATTTTTAATTTTTTATTGTTGCTTCCAAATTTATTGTCAAATTTATTTGGATGATTTTCAAGTACATAAATACAATTATAAATCAAATCAAGTAATTTTTTTCAGGCTACCATGCATTTCTTAGGATAGAGAAAATATATGATCTTTCAAAAATATATAAAGATTGTTTTGTAAAATATCGAAAACTTTGAAACTCATAGAAAATGTTATGTCCCCCATGTAACTAAGGTAGAGACAACACTAGCTGAACAAGAAGAAGATGCCTTAATCCATAATGAAAATGTAGAGGAAGGAGACAATGAAGGTGGCGCAGAAGAACATCTGGCATTTGTGGAAGTTGATACAGTTGCATGATGAATACATTAAATGTGTTCAAGTTGTGTTCCACAACAAAACCATTTTCCATCATGCTTTAAACAAGCTCACCTATCCAAGTGAAATAGAAACAACGGTTCTCATAAATGGATTCCACACTCCTCAGGGACACCAACTAGCTAGATAATGCTAATGTAATGGCAGCATATTTAACTAAAGAAGTTTTACATATGTATGAAATTGATGAATTGATATATTTCATTGTCTAGTTTACTCCACCTTTACATATCAATAATTTTCTTATTTTACAGTGTGTTGCTATTAATATTTGGTTGCCCCTAAATATTGCAGGAAAGAAGTTAGAGCTCTTTGAAAATATTTTATATTCAATTTTTTGGGGGATTTTTTCCAGTGATTTTTTACAGATGATGATGATTGTGGCTTTGTGCAGTTTCCTACTTTTGGATTAAAAGCTCGAGATCAAAGGTATGTATTTGGGTGGTATGTATTTTTTAATTGTATATTTACATTGAAAGATTTAATATGAGAGCTAACTTAGATCTGGGGAAACTGAACAAAAGGTCTCAAATATTAACAACTATTATAACTAGGTTTTATTGAGTGGATAATGAAAATTTAACCTAAATATGTATATTTCAGATTTTACTTCGACTTCAGCATGTCATATGTAGGAGTTGGGATGATTTGTCTGCACTTGGTGAATTTCCCCATATTGTTCAGAGTAGTCATCACTTTGGGTCTCGTGTGGCCTCTCATACATAACTACAAAGGAGATTGGTACGATTCCCCAGATGAGAGTATGCAAGGCCTCCAAGGTTACAAGGTCTTTGTGTCTATTGCTCTCATATTGGGTGATGGAATATACAATTTCGTCAAAATATTGTACATCATTGTGACCACTATGTATAGTCAATGGAAGAAAACAATGACTTGAAATGGTCTTTTAGTGATAACCAATGATGGGAATGAGCCACCAGTGGATGTAGTGATTCCCTATGATGAGCAACGGTGGAACGAGATGTTTATGAAGGAAAATACATGTATGGGTGGCTAGGGTTGGGTATGTGGTCCTTGATGCTATATACATGGATGTTATCCCACTGATTTTTCATCATGTGAAATTGTAATTTGTATCGGTGGCCTACTTTGTATTACAAAAATGATGAAATTAAAGCATATATTATTACCATAGGCTCTAACAAACTATTCCTTGTGTAAATTTTGCAAGTATATGCTAAAGTGACCTGTGTAAATTTTGCAGGTATGTGCTAAAGTGACTTGTAATGGAAAAGATATGAATGGATTCATACCTCAAAGAAAATTATCCACTATCCAGAAGGGGCATGTGTAGCTTCTCTTTGAGAAGCATAGCTTGTAGTTACTTGTCTCTCACCTAAAGAGTTAGAAATGTCATGATCCATCAAATGACATTATCCACTATCTAGTAGGGGCATGTGTGCTTCCTCTTGAGAATTATAGCTGGTAGTTCACCCAACTAGTTAGGAAGGTCATGCACAACTCAAGGACAAAATCATTTAGGAGGGTTGCAACAAAAGGCCTTCAACAAAATTCATGGGACATAAGCATATAGGAGAGTTACAACAAAAAACATTCAACAAAATTCATGGAAAAAGAAAATTTGTGGCAGTGACAGCAGTGTTGTGCAATGCCTTCAAAGAAGGAGGCTGGCAGTGACAGCAGTGTTGTGCAATGCCTTCAAAGAAGGAGGTGTAGTCAATATAAGTGGTGGGATGCATAAATGAAGAAGAGGTGGTGGGTTGCATAAATGAAGAAGAGGCAGTGAGCTCAAGAGCCAATGTTCGTGTTCATGGTGGCATGTCAATTCACATCTATCCAATCAATACACATGAATTTAATGAAATACAAAATTGATATAATGCATTGTCGTCCTTTTCACAGAGACCTTTAATAAACTTAGGTTATGTAAAGGTTATCTAAGATTGGAAAAAATGCATTTCTGTCAAATCCTATTTAAAGATCTCATAAAGAGATTTAATGAAGTTATATAATAGACTCAAAACTTAGGTAATCCAAGATTGAGAAAAGTGCATTGTGTCAGAGCTCGACAATAAG
>CBVK0100437751.1:0-11343 GCA_900067695.1 Picea abies | reverse complement strand
GAATGACCATACCAACATCCACACACCTCATTCTTGCATTAATATTTAATTTTTTTTTAAATATATATATTTTGTTGCTCTTGCGACAACATGGATCGTCGATAGTATGAATAGTTCATCGCAACTATCGACCATTCGTCATTTCTCTTGAAATGAAGAGGATCGTTGATAGTATGAATAGTTCATTGCAACTATCGACCATTCATCATTTCTCTTGCGACGAAGATGATCGTCGATTGTATGAATATTTTATCTCTCTTGCGACGAATTGTTTGTTGCAGAAACTAGGATAGGCTAGTTGTCTCTCTTGCAACGATCATCCTCGGTTGTCGTTCATGCGACGATCATCCTCAGTTCTCATTCTTGCGACGATCATCTTTGGTTGTCATTCTTGTGACAATGACCATTGGGAATCTCTCGTGCGACAATCACCGTAAGTCGTCTCTCTTGCGACGACCTCTGTAGGTCATCTCTCTTGCAATGACCTTCTTGGATTGTCACTCTTACGATGTTATCCCAAGTTCATCACACTTGCGATGGCACATGAAGTGACGTTTTAGGGGCCCAAGATTCGTCGCAATCTCCAAGACATAATGTCACAAGAGCATCGAAATGGTCATCACAAAATGACCCAAATTTACTAGTGAACTAATCTAGAAAACACAATAGGTGCATTCTTTAAACCAAATGGCATCACTATGTACTCGAAGCTTCCCCACTTCGTCACAAATGTCATCTTGTGTTTGTCTTTTGGCGCAATATTTATTTTATGGTATCCTGAAAATTCATCGGTGAACGAATAGGCCTCTTGTCCTCCTACGTTTTCCAATACTTCATATGTAAAGGGGGTCAGGAATGGGTCATCCAAGCAGGGATCATTCAATTTTCTCAAGTCTCAAAAATTATAATACCCCCCTCCTTCTTATCTTGAAGCACCATGATACTTATCCATTCATATTCTGCGATGGGCTCAATTATACCAGCTTCTATCATCCTGTCAAGTTCTACTTTCACTTTTTCCTTATACTTTGGATTTAACCTGTAAGGTCTCTATCTCACTGGTTTAGCATCTAGTTTCAGCGGAATGTTCATCTCACCTAGTTCCCTGGTTATACCCTTCTATTATGAGAAAAATCTCTTTATGTCCTGGGGTAAACCACAATGGATGGAATGACACGCAGAAATCAACTATAATCCCAAGTATGCTATCTAAATGAAATGCTAACAAGACAAGGCTAAGAGCCTACCTCATTCAGACATTTGATGAAGACCATCGTTGAGCATGCAACTCAAAGCTTTATTCCTGCAACTTGTCCTCAACAACCAAGATACACAAGCATATGGTGATATATAGTGTTAACATATAGACTAGCATAATACATTAATGTTCATGAAAAATACGTCCGTGGAATAATAATTCAAATATTTGCAAGACATCAATTGGACGGGAAAAGAGTATTTCTATTAAAATAATTTGTAGAAGTATGTAGGTGACAAACTTCTACAACGGCACATATTGGAACCGAGAAAATAAGTCCCTCCAGCTGGGCCTCCACCACTTCAATCCTCCACCAACGACAAGCTCATATAAAGGAGACAATGAGGTTCTCCATCACAAAGAAGGAAGAGCTTGGGGGCTGAATAATTAGTTCATACTTTCAAGGATAAAGGGATGCAAACTCAATGTGAAGTGAAATTTATCCAAAGTATCTTTGCTCTCAAAGTTGAATTCTCTCCTTCAAGGCTTGGATATGGCTCAATTTATAGCCTTCAAATGGAATTGAAAGGCCGAATCGGATTGTTTCCAGTATATGGAAGGTCAAGGATCATGGATCTCGTGACATGGCATGGAAACTCGACATAATTTTTAATTTTGAGCACAAAACCTGATGTACACAAGTTGTAGTGGAGCAACCTATGTATACGCTTGTTGCCTAACTGATAGGGCATGTATATGTGGAAAAATATGATTTTTTGGCTCTGGAAGGTACAAAAATGGTCTTCAAGTCTACATAGGGAAATGGAAAGGCCATCTAAGAAAGTTGCATGGGGTGAGGCAAAATTTTATATAACACCTTCATCTCTGAAAATGTGGTTGGAAAAAGATCTTGATACTCACACAATGATATATTTTCCATGGTCTCATCATTCCAATAATCCCCAATGTTTGCAAACTTTGGCTTCTCCTCCGTGCCAATGTTCACTTTTTGCACTCTTAATGGATTCATGAATGCATCATATTCAAGTGTTGGACCTAATGCATCATGTTCCCCTTCCATTTTGTATACATGTACATATCTTAGGTCTTCTTCATATTTTTCATCATCAGTAATGTTATAACATTCCAATAATTCATGAGTTTTCGCAAACTCTATGTGTGCACTATATGTAGGTACTAATTCTATGTGTCCTTCTTCCATGAAATTTTTTCCTCTAATGACTTGTAAGACTGCACCAACTAAAGGTGACTCAGCTTCAAAAGTAAATGTTACCTTAAAGTTTTGGATGAGCTCCTCTCAATTCGTTGTTCCCCTGCACACTTCTAGCACTGAGTACCAATTCCTAGGAACTTCCTCTAGCATATGTATGAACCTTTGCATCCATTCCTGATTCAGAACTTCCTTCCAAGTTGTCATACATTGCGCCACATGGTATTTCAGGTCACTCATACATGTATACTTGGTCATATTATCCTCTGTTCCAAACCTGATTTGTATCAACCTTTTACAATGTTGCCAATCCTCTATCCCTTCCTTGTGGGTTTCCCACCATCTCGTTGGGTCACTCTCAGTGCAACACCTAACACTAATAATTTGTGTTGTTCAAGTATCTGTAGCTCAAAATCGTTAACAAAATAACTTACCTCATTTAATCCATCGAACTTTGGTGTATCACGTACCTCTGTTCCGATCTAGCGCAAAGAGAGAGTGATGTGTGCACACCTTATTGTCGATACTTCATGCAAACAGTGTTGTCAGTGTTCAATTCCTTCCTTTGAGTCTGATGTGAAAGATATTATGCTTCTCCAACTAAGCGCACCATATGCAGTGGGATTGGCATATTCATCCATTCATGTCATCATATTATATAAGTTATCAGTTTCCTTTCTTGCAGGCTCCACATATCTTCTTATCTTCATAGGGTCTAATGGCGCAATGAATTTTAAGCCTCCTCCTTCAAAAATCATCTCTCTTTTCTTCATGTTAATAATTGTCTGATTATCGAAGGCCCAATCTATTCCAAGCAAAGTGGGGTATGGCTAGTTGTTATCCACAATCTCGATGACTTCAAAGTCACCTACACTGCGCATTCCATCTATGTTCACAGATACTCCTACCAGTCTCTTGATCAGTATTATCTTATGTTGATTAACCAACCTTAACTGAAGGGTCAACCATACTAGCTTCAATTTCCCCATCATTTCCCACGTCTAATCCTAAGTCCAATAGGACATTATCCATGTCATGTTATCTTATCTATGTACTTAATTTGAACTCTCTGTTTGTCCTCTTCTTACGCAAGACTTGGTTCATTACTTTTGCATTATAGGTACTTCTCTATCTTGTCTAAATTGATCAATCATCTTGTGCAGTGTATTCAATGTTGTCTCATCCTGCATCAATTCTAAATAGCTTTTTAGAAAGTACTTCAAAGTATTTACCTTCTTGATTGGTATGTCTGGAATAGTGTGATCATACACCAGTGGCATATCGTATACGGGTGATGTCTTTGACATTGAAGCTATCTAGTCTGGTCCTAGTTTTTCTTTCCTTGATTGCTAATAAGTCTCATTTTCTTCCTATGGATTGAATGATAGCATGGGCTCAGCTAATTTTCTTATCCATTGTTCTCCCTTTCCTTTATCTGTCGCATTTGGTCTAGTTCTCATTCCACTGTGTGTAATAGTTGCTAATTTTCGTTGATTCTCGCGTTATTTAGTGGCTACCATTTGCAAGTTCTGGTTCTAATGTTGTTTCTGATGTTGGTTCTGATTCCCTCTCACTTGCCACTTTGCTATCAATTGAGGACAGTCTTCTTGTTAAATGTCCTCAATTGATAGAAATACATACATGTCTTGTAAGGATTTGGGAAATCTCTTGTTAAATGTTCTGGTTGATTGAAGTTATAAAAAATTATCGGTCATATGCCTCCTCGACCAAATCCTCCACATCCTTGACCTCTACCAAAACCTCTACGTCCACTCTAATTAAATCCCTTTAGAATTTTATATGGTGGAATTCCTCCTTCTACTGTGACATTTTTATCTTGAATTTTGTATGCATCTGAAGTGTGCTCTCTCATCAAGTTGAATGTGTGGCAGTATTTCTCATCATGTCCTACCAATTTTCAAAAGTTACAGAAAAAATTTCTTGGTGTTCTTGAATATTTATACAGTAGGGGACAAGCAATCGAATGATGCCCCCACATCTTACATATCTTGTATTACCCCAATTCTCCTTCCAACGGGTTTGGTGCTCCTGTGGCCATATATTGTGCGAAAGTTGGACACTCCTCCTTTCTATGGCCTTTTGTATTGCATATTATACACCAAACATGTTTGTTCTTCTCCTTTTCCTTCATTATATTTGATAATTAAATTCTCAGTGCAGCCAACTGTGACTCTACCTGTGCCATCTCCTATAGGAGATGCTTCTAATTTCATCACGATTTCCAACGCTTCAGGTTGCAACGTGACCTTCTACTGTGTTAACGGACAGCGAATGTGGGGTAATAAGCCTGCTATAAACTATTAATGATGTTGTTCGTCAGGAATCTAAAAGGTTAACCTAGACATTACATCTTTAAATCTATGGTCGAAATCCCATATTGTCTCATTCATACTTGCTTAATTTCCTTTAGCTCTGTAATATATTGAGATTCAAATTTTAGCTTCCTGAATTCTTTTAGCAATGATTGTCCATTTGTTGATAAATTTCTTGATTATTTGGTCGATGTAGTTTTCTAAAAGTTCATATGCCATAGCAGTGCTCTTCCTTTAAACGTCATGACCAACTGTGCAATTTTCGTCACCTTGTCTTAGACATTCTTCGCAGTCCATATTGTGTCACACACAAATAAATGTTTCTCAAGGTCCTCCAACCCTGTTCCTTGAAAATTAGGCATTCTCAATGTATGTTCTACCCCTGCCATTGTATTAGGTAGTGCACTTACCTTTGGTGATGTTAACTGGCTCTGGTTTGTTGTGTTGTTCCAACTATTCTATCTATTACTCTGGCTTCCTCCACTTATTACAATTGTTCTTGAATAAGCCTCGATTCCTGCTTCAATTCTTAATGATGCACAAGGGGTCATGGGTTCGACACAAATTCCGATCTGAGATGGAATTCCTTCTACTGAGTAGTATTGACAGTCTCTTTCTTTACTTTCCCTTTCTTTCTGCAATGTGATCTGAAGCTCTATACAGGGGTCACTTTCCTCGAATTCTATGTGTTTCTCTTCTTTTCCAACCACAGTCTCCTTCATATTCTATCTAAACCTTTTACCACGACATAGTAATCCAATATCTCCATCTGAGTCAGTGTCTTCTCTCATAATCCTCAACCCATCTACTTCATACTCATCCTTCCCACTCTCAAACCATCCTCCGTTCATCCCCCAATTACCTTATGTGCACGAAGGTGTTTATCTATCAAACTCCATCTTCATGACATTCTTATCACATAGTAACATCTTTATCCAAGTAGATAATGCGCTCAAATATCTTCTGCACAGACCCTTGAAGAAGTCACTCTCTGCAACACTATAGAACTAGGTACAATCTACTGCAAATTTTGTAATATATCCCCCTAGTATATTATTCAACCAAAAATGTATTGCATGAGAAACCTTATTACTTACCATAATGAGTTGTTTGATCAGTTTAGGGGTTCAGTTTCTCGAGGCTTCAGCTCTATATCTCTCCACATTCTCTACTAGCCTTCCTAACCATTCATTCAAGATAATTGGAAATTCACCAAAGAAAATTTCATGCAGACCTGAGAAAACATACCTCTGTAACCATTGTCTATCGCTAATCCTTGGATTTTTATTATGTTCTCTGGAAAATTATCGATGCTTCCTTTCTAGCCATTCTTCAATTTCTTCTCTATTGAGCCTCCAAAACATTCCCCTCAATTATAGTTCTCGGTCCCAACAACAGAACCATTTATTGGCGCACAAGGGGAAGATTTGAGGTTAAGCATTCAATTACCAACAAAACCCTTAGACACCGGTCCTTTCGGCATCACCTACAGAGCAAGTGAAGTCTCACTCAAGGCATCTAGGGGGGTTGTAGGAACTAATGTTCTGCAATGTTGAGGGGAAGTGAGGCATCATTCGGGTCCTTTACTCATGTGCATAGTTCTTATAGCTAACAATTACTTTGTTATGAAACATAATCTATGTGCCACATCACAACATTATATGTGATCCATACATTGAACATAAACTAGGAAACAACATATTGCAAACACATCATAACACAGAGATTTATGTAGTTCACCCAACTTGGGATACATCCACAATGATTGGCTTATTATATTACTCATTAATATCTTTCTTACAATTGTACATTGCGCTATAAGATATGCAACAGTAATATCATCCCAAATTGTTGGTTGTGGAACCTGATTACCTTCCTGATTCAGAGTTGATTGTTTTCAACCATGTTTATACCCCATGAAGACTTTACACCCCAGAAGAATGTACACTCCTCCATGCGGGGGAGTGCAGGGAGGGGTTACCCCCCTATGGGGTCTAAGGGTCCACCCCCCTGGTTGGGTGGTCTGGGGGTTCGGGGGTTTGCACAAGACTAGATATTGCACATGCAGTGGGAGTTGTGAGTAGGTATATGAACAATCCAGGTAAAGAAAATTGGGAGGCGGTAAAATGGATTCTCAGTTTTTTGACAAGTACTACTACTCATGCATTATGTTTTGGAGGTGCAAACAATGTTCTACATGGATATGTTGATTTAGATATGGAAGGTGATAAAGATAGTATATCCCTTCATTTGTTGGATAATAATAAAGGAATGACCTAGAAATTTCTCTGTTGGATGTATCCCACACTGGGTGAACCACATATATCTGTGTCTCTATTGTATTGTGTTTCTTCTGTGTTTTATTTCTACATTTGTTTTATTTTACTTCTTTGTGATCCTATTTTTTTAACACAAACCTACCTAGCCATTCTACTATAGTGTGAGTTCACTCCTCAGTCATACTATAGATGTCTTCCTTCACTCCACTCTCTTACCAAAAAGAATTCACAACTTACATGCACCATCACACACACCCACACTATTTCCTTTTTTACATATTTATACATACCAATAGGGCTAAGCCTGTTACAAAAGAGGACACGATGTCCCCCAAAAATCGTTACAAAAGTGGACAAAATGTCCCCAAACCCCATGGTTTATAACCATTTTCCACCTTCATCACGTTGTTATGTCACGCTCCTTAGCATCCTTTTGGTGTGGATCCCAAAACTTATCCAAAATGCCTCTCCAACAAATGTCAATCACATCTGGGGAATATTTTAACACACTTGGAGAACATGAAGATTAAGTCATAGAATCATTATCATTCATCACTCCAAGATCCACATCATCGGGGGTTCAACTAGGGACCAAGGAACTACTTAATTCCTAAGATTGATATCAAGAAATTTGATGGTAAAGATCTTATAACATGGATATTTCATATGGATCAATTCTTTGATCTACATCCAAGTGCCAAATTTTAGAAAGGTAACTCTTATATCCTTGTATTTTGAATGTGATCAATTTGTCTAGTAGTCATGGCTTTGTGAACTAAAATAGGATTTTATTGTCTCTTGGTCCATTTTTACAGATGAATTAATAACATAATATGGGTATATTAAGAGCAACACATTCTTTATTCAATCGATAATGTTGAATTTTCCAAGCCGATTCAACCCTTGGTATGCACAAATACCATGTTGATCTTTTACCACTCTACTCAACACCCAACAGTTAGCTCAAATAAAATCACTTTATCTACTAAAAGCATAGTTGAGTAATCAAATAAACATGTAGTGGAGGCATAAACAATGAAACCAAATCAAGCACACATAAACACCAATATTTTTGGGTAAACCCTTGGAAAAACCCCAGAGAAAAAAACATCCCAATGATGTTTTTATTAAGGTCAAATCAGGACTCTCGTAACAAGGATAATATCCCACTAAGAGAAGTATACACTGCAGACAAACCTGGAAACGATTGTGCTAATGTATGACATGTTCTGGCACATTTCCCAAGGTATCCATGACTTGTCCTTCTATGACCCATAGATATTTGTGACTTTCCCTTATTTGACCCACGGATATCCGTGACTTTCCCTTATGTGACCTGCGGATATGTATAGAAAGTCCATACAACAAGCTCCATATGGTCTAACTCTTTCCTATGGCTTATGTCCTCTGAAACCTACATGTGGTTGCATATTCTCTTGATCTAGTTGGCTATTGGTGGCCATCCACCTATTCCAATTGGCTCCTTTTATCTGCTTTTAGTTCATCATGTTCTTTTGTACTTCTTTGTAATTGTGGATTCTACACATCTAGGGTTGTCTGAAGCCCTACACATCTTCCAGGTGGATATTTGTGGCCTCTCACCAAATCCAACTGGCTTATTTTGTATGTTTTCATGTCAGCACATCTTGTTGTACTTCTAGGGGCATTTTGGATCCCTAAATAGTGTTTTTTTGGCTCGCCACAGTCAAACTATAGATAGAGTCATAGTTTGACAGCAGAATGTTTATTTCTCTAAAATACCTTTCCAACGGGCTATCACATGCCTAAAATAGAGGTTGTATGTAAAATTTACAACCCCGGGAAGTTGAGGTACCAACTTACCCATAGGGTCCCACATGACTTTTGGATTTTCACCTTCTAGGGTTAGGATTTTGGATGTCTGGGGTTTTGGAATTCACGAGTAATATCAAAAAGGCCTCTGGAGTCTCATTGTAATCATTCTTCTCATATGGATGTGCGTACTAGCCACATTTCTTCTCATAGATAGCTACCACCATTCGAGTAAATGTTTCAGTTCTGCACTTTTACAGTTTTAACCTATTTCATTTATTCAATAGAAGATATTGTTCATTGAATGTATGTGTTTTTATTCATATCTCTGTGTTTATTGTATTCAGTCTGTTAATCAGTTCATTCTGCTCCTAAATCCGGATTACCATTATCTCTATTTAAATAGCATGGAGGGTCATTTGTCAATGATCGATTGTGAGAAACTCTCTTGTAAATCTCTCTGTAATGTTTTCTTTTGCATTAATAAATTGCTCCGAGTGGCCATGTTGCCTAGGGTCGTGGATGGTTCCCCTAGGGTTTTTACCACTTAAAAATGTTTGTGTGTTGATCTTTGATATAGTTGTGTAAGTGGTTATTGAAGGTCTTCGTCCTCCATTGGAATACATGTGTTGTAGAACATGGTATCAGAGAGCATTTGAAGACCCACTCCCATTGTAGATCGGGATCTTGAAGCCATATTGTTGCATCTCTAGTTTCCACCATTTTCGTACATTGATGGGATGAGAGTATTGTTCCATTGCATCCGGAGCACTCGTTTAGTTAGGAACACTTTTCATTTCACTCGAAAAATGTTTCTATTTTCCCAAGATATGACCATTTCAGTCAGATTCAGAGGTAGAAGCTTGAATACGCCCTTTTAAATTTTTACAGAGATAACATTTCAGTTTTATTTTTATTTTCTGTTTTTTATTTTCAAGTTTCTACTCTTTTATATCTACGTATGCTCTTTTCTCTGCGCTAAGTGTGATCTCGGAAAATAAATAAAAAATTGAGCGAAAATGGTTTTCTTGTTTGCATATGCTGTTTGTCGTGCGCTCTGTGAGATCTCAGTAAATCAGAAACAAAGAGAAAATTTGCATTTTCTAGGTAAGATAACTAAGATCTAACCCTTATTGTTGTCAAGAAGAAAAAAAAATTGTGTGTGAATGCATGAAAATAAATTTTTATTGAGCACAAACTTCAAGGTTGTCTTCCACAACAACCCCAATCCTCCTTCTTAAGACTATAATGTGTTTTTCACTAGCTCACTTGGTTGAAAGTTACTTTACTTAGCAAGAGGTCTTGAGTTCAAGTCTTTTTTTTGTTACTTTTTTTTTGAAAAAAATCATGCATTCGTTGTAAAGGGAATTTCACTTAATTATAAAAGTGAATCACTATCAAATAAATTTAATATTTTATTTTAAGTTATTTTTTTCATGTAACTTTCATTTACAAAGTAATTTCATTGTAAAAGTGATTCCCACTTATTCTATAAAAGAGCGTCACTTCATACGTAACTTATTTAAAAGTGAGATTATAGGAATAGTTAGGAGGAGCATCACCACGTGGACCAACTTATACTTGCCACGTGTCTCTTTGGTTATCATTTATGGTTTTTTTTCAAAAGGCCATAACTTTCACATCCGAAGTCTGTTTTCAATGCTATTTTTTTTTTTTAACTATTTTTCAAGAGCTTTCCATCTAGACAATCAGTTTCAGATTTTAAATCCATATTCTCTGCATATTTAATATGGATTCCCCCATTGATATTTTGCTTACTATTACCAACTAACTCTCATGGAAATACCATATGGAGGATGTATTAGGAAGTAAAGGATTGTACCATATTTCCTTGGGAAAAGAACTAGAACCCACTAATGATGAAAAGAAAGTCAAATGGGTTTGTTATCCCCTAGCCCAGGGATAGCTTAGGAGATTATGTCTCAAGGCCCATGATTCCTAGACATGGAGTACCAAGAGCTAGATCGACTTGAGCATGGACCTGGAGGGCCCATCCTTTTATTCTTCAGTGCCTCCACTTTTTCAACATCAGTAGCATCCATCGTATCGACCTGATCCTACAATAGAAATGGGTCTTTCTCCATGAGGTAATGAGTCTAGGTATCATGGTATGNCATGAGGTAATGAGTCTAGGTATCATGGTATGTGTCACTCTAATTCTCAAAACATTTGAATATGTGCATTTAATCCCTTTTACTTCTAACATGTGCTTGGACCTTATGCCTTTCCACTTGACCACACCTAGGGGAATGACAGGATGCCCTAGTAAGTTGGTTACCATAGGGTTTGAGTTGCCATTGGAGGGATTCATGAAAGGTCATCATATGTTCCCACCATACTTACCACTTTTCATCTTTTTCCCGCTCATCCATCCCACACACTGGAACCTTGAGATTCTTCGTTTAGGCATCCCCCAGAAAGTAATAAAAGGCTTATCAGTAAGAAATAGAGGGACCCATAAAAATAATAAATCAAGACCTAATTGGAGGA
>CBVK0100437750.1:0-11348 GCA_900067695.1 Picea abies | reverse complement strand
AAGAATGATTCTTGTATCACTCTGTGGAGTGAGTGACTTATTCAACATCATGCCTGATTACTCAGATGGAGTATGGCTTCGAGAAATGATGCAGTTTATGCTATCAGATGATACTGATAGTGATGATGGTGCTCATGATTTGACCATGAGATAGTCTGTGTGGTTATGATGATGCTACCGGTTGAATGGTTTGTTTGTGCTCAAGACCATTGCCTTTGATACCTCCCTAGATAGGAGGGAGTGTTGATATTATGGTAGTTGTTGGAGGTATTAACCTCTACATGTGACCCTAACGAGACTAGAATATTCCAGGAAGCAAGAGAAGCCCTAAAACATTGGATAATAACCCTAGGAGACAAGTCGACTTAAGAGAATATTTATTATTGAGTTATTAGCCTCCAGAAGTAGAATTCTACCCAGTTAGGTCACTTGGAGGACTATAAATAAGAGGGCACTAGAGCTCATTTATCACTCTCACTCTCACAACTACATAAGACCAGTGGTGCGCAATTTTGGAGAGAAGATGCAACTTTCGGTTTTGGCTTGGACTTTCTCTTGGTTATGGTTTGGACTTTCTGCTTGGCCTTTGTTTATTCTTTCTTGGTGTGCTAGCCTTGGAGAAAGGTGCATTACCTTGGTTGGCTATTGATTTGCTTTCGAGATTATTTTGTTTGTCAAGGTTAAGGTGCTCGAGGTGGCCTTTGTGCATATGGTTGGGTGACAATATTGCTATATTGTCTGTGGTGAAACGAGCACACCTATTTTTCTAACATTAATTAACTCTCTAAGACATTAACCGCTAACCCCTAACCCAATAATAATGGTCTTACTGTAGACCATTGTTACCTACAGTTGCATATACTTTCCCATGTTTAACGCTACCTAACCCAATAATAATGGTCTTACAGTAGACCATTGTTAACTACAGTTGCATATACTTTCCCATGTTTAACGCTACCTAGTCACTAACCACTAACCTTAAAGCTAATGACCAATAAAAAATGTTTGATCATGTTTGACTATAGATGTCCATGGTTGAATGTAGTTTTAATATGTCAATGGTTGATGGTACTAACTTACTAACCATTGATCCCTTAATCTCTTACTATGTTTGACCATGGTTGAATGTGATTATCCATAGTTGATGCTACCACACTAATTGAATACTAATTCTTAAATCACTAACACCTAACCTAAGGACCACTAACAAATATGATTAACCACTGACGTAAACCATTAAGACACTAACAAATAACCCCAAAACCCATGTCTAAGAGTAAATTTGTCAAGTGTGGCATATTTGAACTATCTAATGACAAAGTATGTTTTGTGATTGGCTACATTCCCTGTGATAAGTTAAATCCCCCAAAAAGGAAAAAATAACTCCACGTGGTATTGTTATCAAAGTGTTGTTTGGAGAAAGAAAAGTACGTCAAAAATATCGTGTGTAAACTTATCTTAAGATCACTTAAACAAGTTTATTCATTTCCCTTACACCAAGAGCTTAAGGAAGAGAGTGTTCCTTTAATGATATGGAAAATAAATATAAATATAAAGACAATAAAACAAAAAGGAAGGCACACATGTGATAAAAAGTTCAAGCGTCTGTACATTGCAATTTGCAATACATGAAGTGGCATGTAAAGTCAGGTTAATCAAACTTTGTTAAAACTCATAAAAAGAGAAGCCTTCATTAACTTTCAAAGTGACACTTAAAAGTTAATAAATGCAACAAGTATCCATAATGAGATTGGAATATTTTAGCAAGTACATGTTTTGTGTAAAGTATGAGGACAAAGGAAAGTTTCTGTTGATCTTAAGAGTTTGTGATCTCCAAGTTTTTATCCCTTTAATCATACATGGTACACATGATTGACCACGCCATTGTGAAAGTCCTCTCTACTAGATCCAACACTTTTTATCTAGTATTTCCAAAATTCTGCCACATAAAATAAGAGCGAGCAAAAGATCCAAAAGTTGATAAAGGATATGAAAAAATTGAAGAGAAAAACACTTTGTTGTTCAAAGAAAGACTAAACACCTCGGAGGAGTCAAGTGCCCAATTTGTCACTAGCCTTGTCATTAACTCAGAAGTCCCAATTTGTCACTAGCCTTGTCATTAACCCAGAAGTTTAGAGAGATGAAGGAAAAAGAGACCAAAAGTTCATTTTAAAGGATAAGTGATCTCACTCTTGTCTTACCAGGGACAACTTATCCATGAAGGACCTCTTATTGAGGCTTTCCTAGTTATAATACTCATAAATATATCGATTAAAAGAGTGAAATTGAATGTTTTAAATAAAAGCATATGTAATGCACATTTCAACATGTGGTCAATTTCTCAACATGGTTATATGCACAATGAAAAAACTATTAGAATTCTTGGATTCAAGAATTGAAAGTGAAGTATTTGTTTTTAGATCCCAAGTTGAAGTATGATAGCTAAAATTGAAAGATGATTATTTTTAATGTCCAAAATGAAATGTAAAACCTTAAGGAGGTAAGAAGTAAGTTTTTTCATTTTAGATTTGATTGCTATGTACACTCCATTCCTCACATAGGTCTTTAGTAGGGACCTAGCATGCAGGAGAGATAGAAATGCAACCTTATGGAACTTGGCATGGATCAAGCAAGTGTTTTTTGTGAAGTAGAAATCAACAAACAAGCCAAGTGAAACCACCAATATAATCACTCAATCTTGCAGAGTGAATGATAATCCATACATGTGCTTACTAAGATTGCAGATGCTAAATGTGTGTTAGTGAAATAAAAATAGAGAACATGTGCTAAGAGAAGCAAAAAAAATGGACTCATTCATGCAAGGGTGAAATGTGTGAAAAAACAAAAATAGGAAAGTAAATGCAAAATAAAAATTATATGCAAAAATCAAAGGAAAGAGTGTTATGTGCATAAGAGATGATTCCAAACAAGGTATGCAAGCTTCACCACTAAAACACATGCAAATGTAACTATTAACCAATTATAAGTATGAAAACAATAACCCAAGAAAAACCACAATCATACCTAGTTGATTGAAATAAGATTGACAATTAGCATAATTGATATGCATGGAACCTACCCAAACATGGAAAAAAACTTATAAGCTTATAAACAATTAAGAGAACAAATTGAAATTCAATTGTAGAGAAGAGCTAAATAATTCTACATAATTCGGTTGTTTTCATAAACTTCTAAAGATTACATAATAAACCCTTTTATTTATAGATTTGAGAACTTGGGGTTTGTTAAAACCACCTTCATTAGTTAAGACTCCAACTCAAGTTCCCATCACCTTCTTTTTAGTTTCCTATAATGGTTATTGGTGACCTTCACATCCACTCATGTGTATGACAAATATGTTTCCATCCATGATAAACATTCACCTTGCCTCCTTTTACCGTACGTTACAATTTGGAAAAAAAATTACATGGAGGACCTTGTTAAATGGAAGTGAAGAGGGGAAGGAGATGGCTTGAGTTTAATATATTAACCAAATAACCTCCTTTATAAGTATGACTTGGTGATGTTTAGGCANGCAAATAACCTCCTTTATAAGTATGACTTGGTGATGTTTAGGGTGTAGTTGATGTGTTTTACCTATGAAAGTATTGAAGACATGAATCCATATGCTTTAATAATCAAGCATGATGAACATAAAGCCAACCTTTTAACATGAGCATAAGAAAGTTCTCCATATGACTGAGGGATCTGGGATGGTGTGTATAAGCTTTGAATGTGAACATAAAATCCTCCACAAGATTTAGTTTGTTCCCACACTTATATTTGGTCACATTTTATCATAAAATTCCTTCTTATATTAGTTAGTATGATCAAATATCGATCAATATTTGTAATATTGGCAAATATATGATATGGCATCTATTGATATGTATCAAAATATATATATTGGCAAATATATGATATGGCATCTATTGATATGTATCAAAATATATTGCCAATTGGGTCTAGTCTTGGTGGTTGAGAGGAGTGTTATCCTCCCCACCCAAGATAAATTCTCACAAGTGACATGTTAAGCTCTTAATGACTATATTGGTGTATCGGCTTTGATCCCTAAAGAATCTCATTTTGTCTTGGAAACCATCCTCAAAATGAGGGGAAGTGCTCAGTGGGTTTCTCTAGGATATGTATTTCATGGAGAATAAAAATGTATAACAATATCAATCACCTTCAATATCCATGTCATGGTTGTTCTTCGGTCAAATATTGTCATGCCAAACATCTATTTCCTTATATTAATCAACAATGTACATACACATCAATCACAATATATAATGACCAATATCGACTCCACCTTGTGTGCTAGGTTTATTTTGCATGAGTAATCGATTGGTAATTAAGATAAAATCAATTTTTCTTGTGCCAATATAGATCATATGAATACTACATACCACTGATATAAGTAATCGATAGTCTCAATCTTGATCTTGGACTTATAGTTAGTCCTATTGTTTTATTAATACCCATAATATATTGGTCAATATGATGGCATTTCAATCAATATAATCACTTTTGATTGATATATTATTGACTATCAACAATGAATAACAATATCCACCACCTTCAACCCCAAAATTAATATATCATTTGACATTACCAAATAAAAACTCACATATGGCTTCCTTGTATTTCTAATTTTCTATAGACTAGTTGTGCACTCCCCTTTATTAATCAATAGTGTGATACCATGCCAATTGTTATTCTTACGAAATATCGTTGGACAATGCCAATTAAAACACACTTAATTGCATTGGGTTTGTAGTTTTACAATTAATTCAAAATCAACTACCTATCAATATCAATTGATGGTCCATCACACACACACACAAATGTCAATATATATTGCATGATGTCTACAATGATTGTCAAAACACATGTTACTAATGTTGCTAATGTTACAAAAGGAAGTACATGCAATGTACCATTTTTCCCACTTATGGACAAAATAAATTGGTGTTACTCAATGAAAAAAAGAATTCATGTGAAATTATATACATTGTTTTGCATGTGTTTCAACAATGTTTTTTTGCCAAAGACATCAACAATTTTAATACATTCTCGTTCAGAAAGATGGAATTTTAAAAATATAAAATGAACCATGTGTCAGAATTGTCAATCTCTTAGAAAACTCATAGGTGTTGATGACAAATAACTTATTGTTAGGTGCATAAAGGGGGTAATACTTGGAAACAATGCATATCTATAATTGGGAATTACACAACAATGAGTGTGATGCACAAAAATTAAACAAACAATGTTAGTTTAACTCCTCTTTTTAGAGACATTATCTTGATTTTTCAGATTTTGTCGTGGCAACACTATTTCTAAAGGCCAATGGGGAAATCTTCATTTGTTGGATTTGCATTCCCTTCTTCTTCATTGTATAGCATGTGCACTCCCTTTAAAATTTCAATCAACATGGAAATGACGATTGAAATTGATTTTAGTTGTAATTATATTTTACACTTGCATCATTGAATGTAAATATGACATGTTTAATTACATAGCTTTTAAAATTATGTATCATTATTATGGGAAAATGACACTCTATTCTATGGGTTATTTGAAAAGAATGTATAACAAGGAGTATATGCAATCAATGTCTAATTGTTTTTTATCACATTTTAGAATCTCAATGAAACATTGGTTTAGGGTATTTATACATATATAGTCTTCCAACATTAAATTATTGATTGATATCACCATTGATATGTTGATTGACATGATCCAATAAATCATGCTTCTCCTCAACCAACATCATACAACATCATTCTCACTTTGTCCCAATTGAGTCATTGTGTCATTTGATATTTACCAAGATGTTGATTTGTTGCATTATGTTGCTATTAATTTAATTGATATGTCTATTAAGTTGGATGATATGGCGAAAAGGTGCCATCATGATATATATATAATCAATCAAAATTATAAAGGTGTCAATTTTCCAAGAACGTTGTCATTATATCCATCAAGATAGACATTAAACTATATGCACCCTCTTGAATGAAGTGGTGAAGATGCAATATCATAATAATTAGGAGAAAACAAATAAAATTCTTTTCCAACCCATATAATTGAGAAACATACTATTTTCTCACAACACATATAATTGAAAATTTTAAGATGATTAATCAACATGATATATATTCTTACAACACAATACAAGATTCATGTTTCTATGTACAACACCATCAACCACAAGTTTCATCTTCAATATATCCTTGATGTGTTGATCTTGTTCATTGGAAAGTCTAAACTTCCTTTCACTGTTCTTCGAACTACAAAGGTAAATTTATAGTTTGATTTTTACAGTTAAAACTAAGTCATTGTAATGTAATATCTATTTTCCCCATTCACACTCATTGTAGAGAAGATACAAACTAAAATCAGAAATTTTCCTTCATTTCGATAGTTTATAATAATAAACACCTACAACTATAGAATGAGTAGTAAAATGATTTTCTTGAGCATCACATCTATCTATGAGGAGTCTACTTTTGGGCATTATTCAATAAATGATATAGTAATGAACCCTTCATAATTTTCCTTCTTACAAATGACAACATATATGACACCTGAAAATTAAAAGACAAAACATGAGATGTAAGAGTATATGTATTGAAATTAATTAGACAAATAATCAAATAATTTTAAATAATTTGTGAAATATTATGTTTTACCTAAATTGAGAAAATTTGTGACATGGTCATAGTTTATTTGAAATCAATAGCCACCATACACGTTCTTCATATAAATTACAATTTCTTAACTATCTATCAACTTCCTTCTATTAGATTTTCTTATATGATGAGACCTCAAACCCATGGTAGGAAAAAAAAAATGCATATAGTGTCTCCAATACTAACCCCAACAAATTTTTTCTGATACCACTAAATTAAAATGCATGCAACAAGGATAAAACGCCCATGAATCTTACAACATTTAAAAACATGAATGTAGCCAATTAAACACATACACAATAACATGCAATTTCTAAAAACTCAGAGTAAACACACAACAATTAAAACCCATGATTAAAAACAATGAAACATAGATAAAAACACTTATATTTTATCAACAAATGTGCAACCAGCTGCAAAGAATAGACGTTCCACCCAACTTTATCCTTTCTGCTCCAAATCTTAGCAGTAAGTCACCCTCGAGCTGGGGATAGGAATCCGGAGGAAAGGGTGTCTCTATTGTCCATTCACAACCCAAAATAACCCACAACAAACTAATCTTCTTAAAGCTATCCCAATCCACCATCTCTCTTCCCTTCAACCTGCAAGACCCAAGGAATGGAATCCCCATTCTCTACAAGCAGTCCCTTAAGCCTTCCTAATTCCCTACAGGGATCCAACACAGGTTGGCTAAGAATCTCTCTTGTTGAGGATTCCAGGGACTTACAGTTGCAATAAGAAACTCTCAACAACAAAGTCACTTGCTCTATGGTAATTTATTACACAACAATATCTTCTACAAGCCTAAAAACCTGCTTTTTCAAGCAACTTTAGCTCCAACAAGCTTCCCACAAACTCCACTATGGTTGCCTTCAAGCTCCAACACTCAACTCCCCCTCATTGTACCAAAAACTTGTCTACAATACCCATACAAATTTCTCTTTTACCCATGCATGTTTACTTTCACATTCCCCAAGGTTGATTATACTCAGCCCCATGCTCTCAATAATTATGTGAAGTGACTTTTCACACCAACTCTCTTACATGTATTTAATGATTGGGGCTTTGATACACTCAAAAGGAAATTATAAGGTTTATACACAATAATAATTTAAGAAAGTGGGTTGGGATTAATACACATGAATAATTCCCCCTTGGACCCTTTGGACCCCCCTCTCTTGTGGAAAATCAACCCCAATGACTATGTCTATGTTCGTTTGCAACTAGCGTTACATTTTATTTTATTATTTTCGATATAAAATGTTTACATATTACATTGCTTGGCCTGTGGCCATATATCTTATTTACATTATATGTCGCTAAACCAGGGATTAAAAATGGGGATGTTACATTCCCCCCCTCCCCCCCCCTACAATTTTCATTTTCCTCGGTGCACATCGCCATATCAATATACATGCACAAAATTTACATCATAGTACTTGATACTTATGCAAGTTTACAACTCTTGTAGCAATTCTAACCAACAATCTCTCGCTCCCCTCAAACTACACAACCAAAAAAAATGTACCCCCTTCTATGCACCATAGCCCATCAAGTTGTACCACTTCCCTTCAAGGGCTCCAACACAGGTCGGATAGGAAGTGTAAAAAATCGAGTCTTACACACTTACAAACAAATATACATTTATTTTTCTTCAAAATTTGTAAAAAATTGCGGTTACTCCTCCTGCATGGTCTCTTCGTGATCCCACATGGAGTCTTTAGGACCATAGCATGTCCATTGGACCTTTACCATGCCAATGTATTTATTCCTGAACACTTTGACTTTATGTTCCAAGATGTACACTAGCTCCACTCGAAAGTCCCCTTTGTGCTCCACCTAGATCACAGTCCAATCAATCGCATGGTCAAGATCATGTACATATTTATTCAATAAAGACACATGAAACACATTATGAATTCTCATGGATGCAGGAAATGCAAGCATGTATGCAATTGGGCCTATCTTCTCCAAAACTTTAAATGACCCACAATATCTCATTGTCAACTTTAGGAAACTTCTCAATCTTAGTGAGATCCTTTTAGCCTTTACTTTTAAAACACATGCTCATCCACTTTGAATTCTTTGTACTTTCTACTTTTATCTGAATAAATCGTTTTCCTGTCATGCGAAACCTTTAAATTATGTTTGATCTTTACCATCTTCTCTTCCATTTCCCTTAGAATTTTTGGCCTAATAACTGCTCTGTCTACTGAGTTATCCTAGCTCACTAGCATGTTGCATTTCCTGCCATACAAGGCTTCAAATGAGCTCATGTTCAATGATGCCTGGTACACATTATTGTAAGCGAATTCAACTAGATGAAGGTAGTCTTCTCACTTGGAAGGCTTGTCTATTACATACATTCTCAACATATATTCAATTATCTGATTCATCCTCTTTGTCTATCCATTTGACTTTGGGTGATATGTTGTACTGAAATTCAAATTAGTTCCAAATCCCTTAAACAACCCTTTCCAAAACATGGAAGTGAACTTGGGATCTCTATCTGACACTATTGCATTAGGCACACCATGTATCCTAACAATTTCCTTCATGTAAATATATGCAATATTGACCGCCTTGTGTGTCATTTTATACGGTTTGAAATATGCATCCTTTGTAATCTTCTCCACCACTACCATGATGGAACCATGCTACCTTGTTGTTCTTGGAAACTTGGTGGTAAAATCTATTGGAACTACCTCTGATTTCCATTCAAGAATGGAAAATGGTTGTAACAATCCTGCTAGATGTATGTGTTCAGTATTCACCTTCTGATATTCCATGCACCTGGCTATGTAATCAGCCACATCCTTCTTCATTCCATGGCAGAAATATTCTTCATTCCATGTCAGAAATACTGACCTCTTACCATTGCAATTGTATTCTGGTACCCTAGATGACCAACATATGGTACATTGTGCATCTCTTTCAGTGCTATATTTATCAATTCATGAGTGTTAGGAACATAAACTTTGTCCTTGAACAAGAGAATTCCATCCTCTTCCAATCTATAGTCTTTAAACTTTAGCGATACATTTTCATGTTGTAAGTCTTTTGTAACTTGTGCATAATGTTTATCTGATGCTACAACTTCCAAAATTCTACATTTAAAATCTAAACAATACACGCTAATGGTTGTAACATGCATTTGATGCACCCTCCTGATGAGTTCCTTTACCCTTGACGTGCTTGATGTCGAATTCATATTCATTGAGAAATTATATCCTTCTAGTTTGTCTGACATTTAGTGTTGGTTGTTCAAACAAGTGTTTTAGACTACTATGATCTATCTTCAACTCGAATTTTCTTCCCATGAGATAATGCCTCCACATTTTTAAGGCATGAATTATGGCTGCCAACTCTAATTCATGGGCATCATAATTTATTTCATGCTCCTTAAGCTTCCTTGACTCATAACATATGACATGCCCATTTTTTTTAAGGACTCCAACAAGCCCTTCCTTGCATGCATATGTGCACACAACAAAATCCTCATATGGATCCGCAACCTTTAAAATAGGTGCACTGGTCAATAATTCTTTCAAGTGCTGGAAACTCTCCTCACATTTGACAATCCCTTCAAACTTTCTTCCCTTCTTTTGCAGTGAAGTGATCAAATGTGTGACCTTGGAGAAGCCTTAAATGAATCTCTTATAATATCCAACTAATATCATAAATGATATCACTTATAAAATATTCTTTGGCATTGGCCAACATTTGATTGCTTCAATCTTCTCAGGGCCCACGACTATGCCCTCCTTTGAGACGATGTGGCCCAAATAATGGATTTTCCTTTGATAAAAAGTGCACTTGCTTAACTTGGAATACAATTGGTGCTCTCTCAACACTTGTAGAACAATTCTCAAATGTTTCTTATGCTCCTCCTTTGTCTTGGAGTAGATAAGGATATCATCTAATAAGACAATAACAAATGTTTCCATATAATATCTGAAAACTCCATTCATTAGACACATAAAAGTAGTCGGTGCATTTGTCAGGCCAAATGGCACCACCAAAAACTCATAATGCCCATACATTTTCTTGAATTTTATCTTGTTGGTGTCTTCCTCTCTGATTCTCACATGACCTTAGGTCAATCTTAGAAAATATCCTTGCTCCTTTTAGTTGATCAAAAAGATCATCGATCTATGGTAGAAGGTACCTATTATTTACAATAACCTTATTAAGTTGTCTGAAGTCAATACACAACCTCAGAGTTCTATCATTTTTCTTCACAAAGAGCATTGGGGAACCCCAAGGTGAGACATTTGGGTGTACGTACGCCTTCTTCAACAAGTCTTCTAGCTGTATCTGCAACTCTTTCATATCGAGTGTGCTCATTTTGTAGGGGTTTTTCGACACTGGGGAATCTCTAGGAATTAATTCAGTGGAGAAGTCAATATCTCTTGAAATGCTTCTGAGAAATTCTCTTCTCATCAATATGTTTGACCCACTTTAGCTGGTCCCACCACACATAAGTGTTTCCTTGAAGGTGATATATGGAAACCCTTGCCTCTAGATTTGATGAGTAATCATGAAGTTGGAAATACTTTCTCATGCCTAGTAACCAAATTTAAACATCTTCTCCCTTTCTATGTGTTATCACTCCAAGAAACCCTTTGTGGTTGTAGACCAAAGGTGCTT
>CBVK0100437748.1:0-11349 GCA_900067695.1 Picea abies | reverse complement strand
GGAGAATTTGGTATGCAGGTTGAAGAAGAGCTTATATGGCCTAAAGCAAGATCCAAGGCAGTGGTATCTAAAGTTTAACAGGTTTATGACAGAATAGGGTTATAGTAGATGTCCTTCTGATCACTGTGTTTATTTTAAAAAGCTAGAAAATGGAAGCTTTATTANNATTGTATGTAGATGACATGCTTGTTGCAGGGTCTAATATGCAGGATATAAGTGTGCTCAAGAAGAAATTAGCCAATTCATTTGCAATGAAGGATTTGGGTGTTGCAAAGAAAATCCTTGGTATGAGAATAACAAGAGACAAGAAAAATCGCAAACCGACATTGTCTGAGGATGAGTACACAGATCAAGTGTTGGAGAGGTTTAGAATGCAGAATGCAAAACCAGTTAGTACACCTTTGGCCAGCCATTTCAAACTAACTAAGGAAATGTGTCCCAAGACATAGGAGGAGATATAATACATGTCCAAGGTCCCATATTCATCAACAGTTGGTAGCTTGATGTATGCAATGGTTTGCACAAGACCAGATATTGCACATACAGTGGGAGTTGTGAGCAGTTATATGAACAATCCAGGTAAAGAACATTGGGAGGCAGTAAAGTGGATTCTCAAATACTTGAGAGGTACTGCTAATCATGCATTATGCTTTGTAGGTTTAGAAACTGTTCTACAAGGATATGTTGATTTAGATATGGCAGGTGATAAAGATAGTAGGAGGAGTACCACAGGGTATGTGTTTGCTATAGGTGGAACAACAGTAAGTTGGATTTCAAAACTACAAAAGGTTGTTTCACTTTCAACAATAGAGTTGCTGCTACAGAGGCTAGTAAAGAGATGATTTGGTTACAGAGGTTTATGGAGGAATTGGGAAAGAAGCAAGAGAATAGCAGGTTGTACTGTGACAATGAGAGTGCCATTCATATTGAAAAGAACTCAGCCTTCCATTCGAAGACTAAGAATATATGGTTGAGGTACCACTTTATACGATCCACCTTGGAAGATGGACATTTGAAGTTGGAAAAGATACACACTAGCTAGAATCCTGCAGACATGTTAACAAAGGGAGTAACCAGGGAGAAACTGAGTTCCTGCTTAGTTTTAGTTGGTCTTCAAGAATGAATATGAATATGAGGAATTTTCCAAGTCGAAGAAGGTTCAGAGTCCAACATATATATCAACAGTGGAGTTGTTGAGATTAGTCTCCAAGTGGGAGATTGTTGGTTGTGGAGCCTGATTATCTTCCTAATTCAAAGGTCTTTTAATTTCAGCCGTGTTTATACCCCATGAAGTATTTACACCCCAGAAGTATGCAAAGTCTTCCACGCGAGGGAGTGCAGAGGGGGGTACCTCCTCTACGGGGTCCAGGGGGGCTATACCCCCAGCTGGGGGGTCTGGGGCAAGCGGGCCCCCAGTGAGGATTCGAGGGAAGCATCCCTCGATGGGGGTTCCCCCGAAGGAAAAATTGCCTTGTAAATGTATATTGTAATTTCATTGTAAATATGGACCATTCATTATAAGGTCGCAGATCTAACGGTAGAGATTATGTTAGGTTTTTTTTCCCTAGAAGGAAACCCTCTTTTATGAGGGAAATGTATTGCGACTGTGGTTGAGGGTGAATATTGTATTTTGAGATAAGAGATTGTGAGAGAAAGAAGAGGAAGTTACATCGGGTTTGATGTAGGTTGTATCCCTTCATATGCTGGATAATAATAAATGAAGGACTTGGCAATTTCTCTAGTGGACATAGCCCACATTGGGTGAACCATGTAAATCTATGTCTCTATTGTATTGTGTATCTTCTGTGTTTTGTTTCCACATTTGTTTTATTTTATTGCTCCACGGTCCTGTTTTTCTAACACCAAGTTAAAGTACAACAAAAGTGTCAAATCAAAGTGCCTCGGGACAAGTCACAGGTGAGTGTTGGGGGCATGCTGGCCCTTGATTATAGAAGGAGGTGAAGAAAAAAGAACAAAAGGGAAAAAGTGAACTTCGCAGAAGGCACAGTAACTGATACTGGGTTGAAGTACATCAACTTCCTGGGGTCGTAACTTTTTCATACAATATCCATTTTAGGTGTTTGATAGCCCATTGGAAAGGTATTTTTGATAACTACACATTATGCCTTCAAAATTTTACTATGACTATAGTTTGACTATGGAAAGCCAGGAAAACACTATTTAGGGCCCCAAAACAACCCTCCAAGTACAAAAATATGTAGTGACATGAAAATTCCAAAATAAGTCAGTTGGAATAGGTGGGTAGCCACGATTATCTACCTAGATGTTGTGTAGGGCTTCAGGACAACCTCGAATGTGCAGAACCCATAATTACAAAGAAATGTCCACATTACAGAGAAACATGTTGAACTGAAAATTGTCAAGATGAGCCTGTTGGAATTTGGAACAGGTGGGTGGCCACCAATATCCACCTGGATCAATCCTTCCCCTTTAGGAAGAAATGGTCTCCATTGCGTTGAGTGTCCGAGGAAGAGGGAAACGCGTTTGTTGAATCTGAATCTTGGTGAGCTACGTGCCTTCTTGGAGAAGTTGCGCTACTTGGTTTGCGAAAGGTTGTCATGAACCTGTTTCTGGTGGGGTTGAATATGTTCCACCAACTTATTGTCTCTGGGATTGACAGGGTATTGTGTAGCACCATCGTAGGTGAAGAAACAATATCTTCTTTCTCTTTTGCAGTCTACTTCTGCTGGATAGAAGGTGTTGAGGTTGCAGTGTCCTTTTGTGCATCCTTTGAATAGACTATGAAGAGGTTGAATTTTTTAGTGTCCTTCTTGAGCGTGTGTTGGCCCTTGGTTATGGAAGAAAGCGAAGATTAAGGAAGAAAGATGAAATATGAACTGCATGGAAGGCACATTGTCTAATATTGGGTCGAAGTGGTTAAGCAAGTATAAAATAAGGAGTGAAGTAAGGGAAAGATATCCGTTGAATGAGAAGATCAAGGATGACAGATCAGAAAGGAAGATAGATTGTGGACAACTTAGCAAGAAGAAGAAGACGTCAACGAGTGCTTTGGAGCACCTCATGGGAAAGAAGGAACGACAGGCTGGCGAAGCCCTAAAAACGTAGGTCAAGTGGACCTAGGGTTTTAGACACCTAGGGTTTTAGCATCTAGGGTTTTGATACCTAGGTTTTTGCCTAAGTTTGTCTGAGAGTCATTCTAATGTATAGATAAGGACATTGATGAGAGAAGAGGGGTTCTTCGTGATTGTGGATAATCATTGTTGTTGATACTATTGTGTGTTGAGTGAGAGAGAGAGATGTTGGATGTGAGAGCAGTCTGTATTGTAATATCTTCAGTTGGGTGCATAGGGAGGGTAGATACAGAAGAGAGAAAGAGAGAGAGATATACAAGCTAAGTGTGCAGATAGAACTGTATGTTTTCATCTAATATCAAGAAACACAGTTCTGTGGACGTAGCCTTAGGGAGATGGTGAACCACATATATCTTGTTGTTCTGTGTGATTGATGTTGTGTTCTTTTGCTTTCTGTTATTTTGTTATTCCATTATTGTGTTAGATATGATATATAGCTTGCACAGTAGGCTTAAGGGAGATAAATAACAATTGGATATATGTGTGTTGATCCTTTGAATCCACTTGAATTTCCTCTGGTTGTAGACCCCTGTGTCTTGCAACCCCCTATTGCTACTTCAAGTGAGGTTGCATTTGCTTCACGGGTGTTGCCGAAAGGGCCAGTAGTTAGGGCTTGTTGGTTTGATGTTAGAGTTGAACCCTGGGTCTTCCCCTATGCCAACAAATGGTTCTGTTCCCGAGACTGGGATCTTCTTGAGGCAATGTCAAGGTGGTTTCCATCGAAGACAGAGATTGAGATGTGGATAGAAGAACAACAAAGAGAATTCATCGAAGCTCAGAATAAGAAACTAGCTTGAGTACAGAGGATTGGTTGGGAAGGTATATCTTTACTGATCAAGACTACGTTAATGGAGTTGCACAACCTAAACCGTTGAACGAGATCAAGACTACGTTGAGTGAAGAATTCAAGAAACCCAAGTCAGAGTCACAATGCATTACAAAACTAAAATAAATCAAGAAGAGAGTAGTTGAACCTGTTTGGGAGTTTGATCAAAGGTTTAAGACCTTAACAGGCCGATTGAGTTTTCAGATGTTGGACGAGCAGAACAAAGAATGCTTCATTTCTACCCTCTTACCACACATCAAAGTTCCTCTGATGCAACAGAAGGTTTCTTCATAGGCTGAGGCATTGGATATCTCCATGAAACTAGAGTCAGCCCCTATGGGAGAATCCATCTCAGGTATGAGCCAAATTTTGAGTCAACTAACTATCTTATCTCTGGAGGTCGAAGATATGAATAAAGACAAGGGAAAATATAAAAGAGATGATATCTGGTGTATCAGATGCAAATCAGAAGGCCATGATAAGGAGCTTTGTCCCTTATTTCATGAGTACTTGGCCTCTAGGGATCCGAGCCCTTTGAAGCTGGTTACTCTACCCTGGTGAGAGGTATGTAGAAATAGGCATCGCCTTGGTGAATGATATTACATGAAAAAATATGTTCAGACACCTACAAACCTTTACTGCACATTATGTAAATATGTAGGGCACAATGAGAAAGACTATAGGGCTAATGACCTCTTGCATGAAAGATCAAGAGATACATATAGGATTCTAGGTTAAGTACAACATGAAGGAAATTATACACAGTTTAACTTGCTAGGAAGAGGAAACTTCAACCCTCGTGGTGGATTCAGAGGAAGAGGATGAGGAGGAGGCATGGGTCGAGGTCAAGGTCATATTATTTGTTATAACTGTGCACAACCAGGTCACTTGGCAAGGGACTGTCAGAACCCTTGTACCACTTGTAGATACTACAACTTATTTGAACATGTCATTGACGATTGCCCTGTGTTGTTAGCCAAGCTTCAGGAGAGACGAGGAGGAAACCAACAAGTACAACTAATATCAACATAACCTCATAGAGAGGACCCTAGAGTAGTTTTTATCACTAGAGGAGGAATTTGTTACAGGAGAAGACAAAGTGACCCCAAAAAAGACTATAGAGGAATTAAGGGTCAGAAGAGTTGTAGAGAAGACACAAGTGTTTGATCTGAGGGAAGAAAAATAAACACTTGAAGAGGCAAGAAAATAATTTGTCAGAGATCGGGCTTCTTCATCAAAGACACAACCAGAAGTGAGAGAATGCAGAATTCCTTGGGCATTTGATTAGTCTGCATCACATGGAGAAGGAAAAGAGGTAAGCAAGCTTATGGAATTCTTATGTACTTGCATTAATCTGATTAAGGATGAAAGAATTGTACAAGAACTAAAAAAATTAATTAGACAGTATGAGATAGGTAGGATAGATCCTCTGCTGAATAAAGAAGTACATCAAGTATCCAAAAAGAGAAGGACAAATAAGGAATTACACCTTAATGCTCAGATTTGAGATTATGACATAGATTATGCGGTGCTCGACTTAGGGTCAGAAGTCAATGTTATGATGAAGAAGACCTGGGCACTGATGGGAAAACCTAAGTTAATTTATTCCCCTATTAGGATTAGGATGGCTAATCAGCAGGCAGTAAGCCCCTTTGGGAGACTGGAGCATGTCATTGTGAGAATAGACGGGGTAAGGACATTTAAGGATTTCGAGGTGATTGAGATAGTTGATGATAGTTTTCCTTATCATGCGTTGTTAGGAATTTTTGGGCTTTCAACAATTCCATTGTTGTTGACTTAAAGAAAAGAATAATGAAATTCAAAGGTGAGGGCCTTAGGGTCATTTCACCTATGGATCCTGATGAAGGTTGTAGATACACCGAACCCATCAGAGAAGAAGATTGTGCTTATGAACTAGAAAACATATATAAATTGACAGCAAGACAATATGATTACATTAATCCTACAACAGATGGGAACTTAAGCTGGCAAAGTGACAATGCATGCTCATCAGATTCGGAAGAAGCACTAGAGAACTTGCAGAAAAAAATGTATGAAGTTTCTAGGAAAAGGTGTGCTAGATTGACCAGGGAAGTTCGTTGGATTGGCATAGAAGTAAGCAATCTGCTCACATTTGATGGTTTAAATCATTTAGAAACATTCTTATCAAAATTTGAAGAAATTGTAGCATTACAACAACGACTGTTAGCACTGGATGAAGCTTTAAAATCAACCCCAACAATATGGTGGGGAACACATATGAAGAACATCATGAACTGGGTGCAATGTCACACTTTGATGACAATGCATTTTTCAGAACAAACTGAAGGGTGCAAAGTTAGATACACAGGTCAACAGTGTCTGAAGAGCCATGTGCGAAGTTGTGAGGAGGCCTAGAGAAAAATCCTCAAGATCAGTGGATGCATAAAGTCATCAACACTTTGGACACAACACCTATTAATTGGTATCTTCAAGAAGAACTACACCTCACCACTTCAGAATGGTACAGTATGACTCAGAACTTTGTAGCTACATTTTTATTTGAAAGTCAGTACCCCTCAATAGATCAATCTTTACAAGTTCTAAGACATAAAGTCTTTGAAGAGGCACCTAACCTCCCTTTGAAGAAAGAAGAAGATGAATGGACTGCATCGCTTTAGAAATTGCAAGGCTGTTACAATATCAATGTTGATGAAGATGATGATCCTAGGAATGTGAAAATCATAGAGACAGAAGGACAATGAGACATAGAAGGACTAGGAGTCGAACTACCTTTTATTGGACAACCAATCAAAATAAAGAAATTTAATATTGGAACAGAGCAAGCGCCTAAGCTTGCAAACGTTGGAGATTATTGGGATGATGCCACTATTGACAAGATCACATAACTACTGCATGAGTATCAAGACTTGTTTCAACCAAGTTTATTGACATGAAGAGCATTAAAGGACCTATGGGAGAGATGAAGATCCCCTTGAAACCAGATGCAAGGCCAATCAAGCAGAGACCTTACAGATTGAATCCAAAATATAAGCAAAATGTCAAGATTGAATTAGATAGAATGTTGGAAGCAGGAATCATAGAACCTGTTGAAGAGTCAAAATGGATTATCCCTATGGTGGTCCAAGATAAGAAGACATGAGAGATCAGAATCTATGTAGACTTGAGGAAACTAAATGATGCATGACTACATGATCCATTCCCTACACCATTTACTGACGATGTGTTGGATAATGTGGGAGGACAGGGAGTTTACTCCTTCACAGATGGATTTTTAGGTTATCACCAGATCAGGATTACTAAGGAAGATCGCCATAAGACCACATTTGCAAAATAATGGGGATCCTACCAGTACACAATGATGCCTTTCAGACTGAAGAATGCACCAACTATATTTTATAGGTTGTTGGTCGAAGCATTCAAGGACTTCTTACATAAATTTCTGGAAGCATATTTTGATGATTGGACTATTTTTAGATTATTGCAAAATCATATTGAATGTTTAAGACTAATGTTGGATAAGTGCAGGCAATGTCAAATTTCCCTAAACCTGAAGAAGTGCATATTATTTTCACCCTTTGGAGTGCTGCTAGGCCATATTGTGTGTAAGAAGGGGTTGTTGGTAGATCCTTCCAAGATTGCCATCATCATTGATCTACCTCCTCCTACTTCAGTAAGACAATTGTGCACTACGTTGGGACATACAGGATACTACAGGAAGTCCATCAAGGGATATGCACAGATAAAATCACCTATGGAGAAGTTATTAAAGAAAGATTGTCAGTTTCAATGGTCTGAGGAATATCAACAAAGCTTCGACACACTAAAATAGAAAATGGTCACTGTGCCCATTCTAGTTATCCCAGATTCGAGTAAGGAATTCCATGTGCACATCGATGTGTCATCTATTGCATTAGGAGAAGTTTTAGCACAACCTGGTGCAGGAGATATTGACCATCTATTAGCCTTTGCTAGCAGGAGTATATCTACAGTTGATATAAATTACACTACCACCGAGAGAGAAGGTTTAACCATGGTGTATACGCTACAGAAGTTTCGTCACTACTTGTTGGGAGGACACTTTAAGAATTTCACTGATCACTCTGCATTTAAATACTTAGTCAACAAGCCAGTGTGTGGGGGAAGAATATACATATGGTTGTTGTTATTCCAGGAATATGATTTTGAAATTGCGATCAAGCCAGGGAGAATGAACAAGGGACCTGATCACTTGTCTAGGTTAGAGCATGGAGAGAAACCTACTAGTCTGGAGGATACACTACCAGATGCACAGTTGCTGGCTATCAAAAAGGTTAATGATCACTTCGTTGAGATAGTCCAGTTCCTATCAATAGGAATGGCACCTCACAAATATACAATTATCCAGAAGAAGCAGTTGGTAGTTCGCGCTGCATATTTTTCACTTATAGTTGGACAACTCTATAAGATGGGACTTGATGATATCCCAAGGAGATGTGTTAAGGAGGCTGAAATACCATTGATTCTAGCAGAAGCACATGAAGGCATCGCAGGAGGACACTATGCAGGGACAACAACAATGCAGAAGGTTCTTAGAGTTGGCCCTTGGTGGCCCACTTTACACAAAGATGTTAAGGAATACTACAGAGCATGTGATGTATGCCAAAGAGTTGGGAAACCCTCCAGAAGAGATGAGATGCCCTTAGCACCTCAACTAACTTTGCAGGCATTTGAGAAATGGGAAATTGATTTTGTAGGACCTATCAACCCACCAGGAAAGTGCATAGGAGCGAGATACATCATCATTGCAACAGAGTATTTGAACATATGGTCAGAAGCAAGAGAAGTCAAGGACTGTAGTGCAACTACAGTTGTGTGATTCATATTTGATGATATCATAACCAGATTTGGATGCTCGAAGATCCTTATGAGTGATCAAGGTACACATTTTATTAATAAGACTATTGAAGCCTTAACTCAGGAATTTGAAGTCCACCATCAGAAGAGAACACCATACCATCCACAAGCCAATGGTACAGTCGAATCTTTCAATAAGATCTTGGAGACAGTACTGAAGAATATTTGTAGTGTGAACATGGATTATTGAGATTTGAGAGTACCAACAGTATTCTGGGCCTATGGAACCACTTGCAAGAAGCTGACAATGTAGGCTCCCTTTAAGTTGGTTTATGGTCTCGAAGAAGTCGTACCTATGGAATATTTAGTCCCTAACTTAAGAATTGTAGCATTTACAGATGTGGATGACATAGGCATTGTGCAAGACAGATTTGCGCAGTTGGTAGAACTAGAAGAAGACAGTTTCATTGCAGGATTTCACCAGCAGGTACATAAGGAACAAGAAAAGGCCTACCATGACAGACATATCAAGAAGAAAGCATTTAAGAAAGGAGATCTTGTATTGGTATACAACAACAAGTCCATGAATCATCCAGGAATGTTCATGAAACATTAGCTTGGGCCATATGAGGTTGTCTGCATTATAGAAAGAGGAGTTGTGCAGTTGAATACTTTGAATGGAGAATGAAAAGAAGGTTTGGTAAATGGGAGCCGGTTGAAATTGTACTATGACAACCAGCTGCCTCGTAGCTCTCAGTAAAAGCATAAGAAGAAGGGTCTAGGTACCTATTATAAGCAAAATCTGTCTGTTGGGACAGATCGGACCTATCCGGTTGTGAAGTCAGTTACAGCCTCTTTGGTAGCTCGGCACAAGGCAGAGACTACCTGCATGTCATGTGGTCCTTCGCCTGAGGTAGTAATGAAGGGGAAAAATAAATGTGAAATACTTACAATAAGTCTTTCTCAGGACCACCTACCCTGGGTGTTATCCTTCCTTAGCTTCCTGCATGGCCAAAATGGTCTGGGGGGTGAAAATTATGGACAGTGGGATGAAAATGAGCTTGCTGATTTTTAGGACATCAAACTAAATAAAGCAGACAATGAGTTGTTCACTTCCTTAAAGTGTTGGAAACTGTCCCGGAATGGGTCACCGGGATAAACCAGTGTCCTGGGTAATTAACCAATGGATGCCTTGAGTAAAAGGGTGTAAAACAAGGGCGAAAAAGGAGCTTAAAATCTACAGCCAATTACTTTTAAATGGCTATAAATTGTGAACAACAAGCTATTCGAAGATTTCAAGACAGGGAAACAAGCTCAGAATGGCTTGATACCCCCCAGGGTGACCCAGGAAGTGATCCCGGAAGGTTGTTAAATCGAAAGTGGGTTGTAAAAGTGGATGAATAGCCTTGTTACAAGCTGTTATAGCTATGATATAAGGGAAAATATTCACAACTTCAATTTTGGTTCGTGTGTGAAAAGGTGGAATGATGAAAGGTTGACTTTAAAAGTATTTTATTGGTCAATTTTTTGTTTTTATCACATGCCTTGGCCACCACACTATTTTGAAGGTTATCCCGATCAGGCAAACATATCCTGGAACTGTGCCAACCAGTATAAGAAGAGTAGTCCTAGTATACCATGGTGGTTAGGTTCAAGAGTGCCCCATGTAGTTCAGAGAAGCAGGGATTAGGCACTTCTCATCACCAGTGCTTTCAGGCTCTTAAATCCGCTTGGATGGAAGAAGGATACCTACGAAAAGGAAGAGGCTCAGGACCCCCCTAAAGAGAGTTTTTTCTAAGCTTACCCAAGCAGAGTAGTTTTCCAACCGAGCTAAGCTAATCAACTCCTTAACCGTGTGGTACTAAGGAAAGACCACTCGACTTGTACTAACTAGACAACTTCCGAGGGGATCCTGATGAAGACTCACTGGCTTTGACTCTTAATGTCCTACAAAATTTAAATTGCATAAAATGAAATACCAGGCCATCCACGTGGTGAGATCACGTCTTGCTTTCACAAGCGTTCCTCCTAGTTACTGAATTTGAAATCTATTTAAAGCTATATACATAAAACAAGTAAATATATAGGTAACATATATGTCATGACTAGATAATATGTATATGTAAATATCTAAATAATATAAGTTTTTGTTTTCAGTGTACGGGGCGGACCCCTGAATTGTTTTCAAGTTTTTTTTGCGGTGTTTTGCATATATTTATCTTGCTGATTTTGCATGGCCCCTTTAGGGGCAACCACCTGTAGATGAGTGAGCGAAAAGTGATACAATGAAAATATAGCAAGATTAGATAATTACAAAATGACAATTACACCATTCAACCCAAAGGAATGGGTTGAGGCTCTTTGCGAGCGACAAAGCCGCCATATGCATGAAAGCCCCAACTAACTCCTTGTATGGGGATTGAAAATTTAGTGTTTGAAATATAAAAGGCGCGATGGTTATCTTCACAAGTATCAATCAGATTTTTTACATGAATTCACAAGTGAACTATTCAAACTATCTACACAAATCAAACATATAAACATTGGTATATATATTAGTGAGATCGGAAGAGC
>CBVK0100437747.1:0-10707 GCA_900067695.1 Picea abies | reverse complement strand
ATGGGTTTACCCATGTTTAGGCCCCATTTTTAATGTATAAATAGATATCTAGGCGATGTAAGAAAGTAGTAGAGAGACCTACTAGAATCGGCTTAGTGAAGAGCTAGAGGCTTTTTGCATACTATTAGGAAGAAAAGTGTAGAAATAAGGCATTGTGTAGATTTCAAAAATTTAAACCGGTCATCCCTCAAAGAAAAATACCCATTGCAAAAAATGGATCATGTCCTAGAAAAATTAGTGGGAGCTAACATAATGTCTATGATTGTTGTTTTTTCGGGATACAATCAAATTGCTTTCCATGAAGATGACAGATAGAAAAATGCGTTTACCACTCCGTGGGGAACTTTCACGTACGATAAAATTCCATTTGGTTTGATGAATGCAGGGGTTGATTTCCAAAGAGTGATGGACATTGTGTTTGTCAGAGAAAGGGATAATTTTGTCATTATATATCTTGATGATTTTACAGTTTTTTATAACTCTGATGTAGAACACCTATTGCACCTCAAGAAAGCATTCGAAAAATGTAGAAAATTTGGTTTGTCTCTTAACCCCAAGAAATCACATTTTTCTATCCAAGAAGGTAATCTCTTGGGTCATATAGTGTCAAAAGAAGGAATTAAGGTTGACCCTAAGCGGGTTTAGGCTATATACACTATCGATATTCCTAGGAAGAGAAAAGAAATTCAATCCTTTTTAGGAAAGATAAACTTTTTGAGAAGATTCATTCCCAATTTTGCTGAAATAATTAAGTTGATTACAAATATGTTGAAGAAGGATAGCGAAGTGAAATGGACCACCGAAGATAAAGAATCATTCGAACGAGTCAAGAAAGATATAGGCGAAGCACCAGTGTTAGTCAGTCCCGACTATACTAAATAATTCTTGATCTTCTCCTTCGCTTCTAAACATACTATCACAGTGGCGCTATTGCAAAAGAATGAAGAAGGCTTCAAGAAGTTGATATCCTTTTTTAGTAAGAGTCTAAGAGATGCAGAATTAAGGTATGATATACTTGAAAAACAAGCATACACAATGGTGAAATCCCTCAAATCTTTCAGGACATATGTGCTTCATTAAAAATTAGTTTCTTATGTACCAACTAGCGCGGTTAAGGATATATTGGCTCATCTGGAAAGTGACGGGAAAAGAGTTCGATGGTTATCCAAAATTCAGGAGTTCTATCGAGAGGTAAAATCGACCAAATTAGTCAAAGGTCAAGGCCTGGTGAAACTATTAGCCGAATCAAAATTCAGGGCACTTGGTATAAATCACCTAGAATTGCATGCATATCTTCCGGATATAGAGGAGCTTGATGATCAAATGCCTATGATTTAGATTCAAGATAATCTTTCATCCTCTTCTTGGTATGGTAATATTGTTTCCTACCTCTTGACCCTTCAGTGCCCAAGTGATATGACTCCATCCAAAGAGAGAACTTTGAAACTACACGAGGTAAAATATTGTATTATTGACAACCATATATATTGGAAGGATCCTTTAGGTTTCTTGTTAAGTTACTTAATAGAATCTGAAATAGAAGGCGTCATAAATGAATTCCATGAAGTTGTGTGTGGAGGATATCATGCCTGGAGGGAAATGACCTACAAGATTTTAAGAGCTAGATACTATTATCCGAAGTTATTTACCGACCTGAATGCCAAGGTCAGAGCCTGCAATTCTTGCCAACTGTTCTCCAGTAAGAAAAAACTTCCTGCACTACCTTTAATCTCAGCCAAATAAAAAACTCATTTTCATCATTGGGGTCTAGATTTCATCGAATAAATCCATCCACAGTCTAGCACACAACATAAATGGATTTTGATTGTCACTGATTACTTCAAGAAATGGGTCGAAGCCATTCTGACTCGAAATCCTATGAACTCGATGGTAATAAATTTATTGGAAGAGAGAAACTTATTGAGATTTGGTTGTCTGCGAAAAATAGTCACTGGCAACGCCCAAGATTTTAATTCTATGCAATGATCAATTTTTTACAAAAATATAACATTGTGTTAGGGCATTCCACAACCTATTATATTCAGGGAAATGGGTTGGCTGAATCATCCAAAAAGATTCTGATCACTATAATAAAAAAGGTGTTGACAAAAAATAAGAAGGCCTAGCACGTTCACCTAAAATATGCCTTGTGGGTGAATCAAATCGACACCAAGAAATCAATAGGTATGTCCCCTTTTCAAATGGTTTACGGTACTGATGTCATCCTTCCTATCAATCTCTCTCTTCCCGTGATAAAGCTATGGAAAGATGCAAATGAAGATCCTAACGATGTTACCAGAAGGATAAATCAAATGATTGAAGTCCAGCAAAATAGGGCTGAAGTAGATGACAAACTTCAGAAGTACCAAGATAATATGAAGGCTCTTTTTGATAAAAAGGCTAAAGATAGGGAGTTCCTTCATGGAGATCTAGTTTTAAAGTGGGATGTTAGAAGACAATATGAAAGGAAACATGACAAGTTCGACCACCTCTAGTTTAGACCATTCAGGATTGCAGTCGCTGAAGGGAAAAATTCCTTCTTACTGGAAAATATTGACAAAAAATTTTTTAACGCTCCTATCAACAAGCGTTTCCTAAAACATTTTATACAATAATAATTTTTCAGGTTCCCATTGTATATACCAGTTTTGGTTTCCATATTTCAGTTTGCAATTTCATTTTTCTTTTATTGTAAATAAATTAGGTTTACTAGATAACATGAAAGAAAAATACAAAAACAGTTGTACCACATATCATTTCTATCCTGTAGAATTTTCTAACATTTCCCATTTTTATCTTCCTGCAAAATACATACTTCCTGTTGAGAGATGAGGATGTATCAAAATCCAACACCCAATTTTCAAAACTTTATCTTTCTCTCAAAATAGGTGATGAATTAATGATTTACTTGATTTAAAAAGTACAAAGGCAATCTTAGGTATGAACTATTATTCCGTCAGTTCGAGCTAAAAGTTCAAAGAAATCTACTGAATGTAAAGGAGTTTTCACTCATATAGATATTGTCACTTGATCAAATATCAGAGAAGTATGAAATAACTTCTTAATTCCGAAGACTTCTCTGAATAAAATAAAAAATAAAATAAAATTGAAATAAAAAATGAAATAAAAAGAAAAAAAAAAAAAAGAATAAAAAGGGGCTTAAAAAAAAGAAGCTTGATAATTAAGAAGTGAACTTGTGTGGAAAGGAGATCCTTTTGTGTCAAACCCTCTGATTCCTCGTTCTGTTTCATTTTTCTTATCTTCGATATTTTACTCTATTCTAATTTTCACTAGCTGTCCTTAAGTCTTCATAGAAAGAAAAAAATTCTCCTTGGCTCTAAAAACTTAAAAACATATCTTCAAAACAAGATTAGGTGAAAATCTTTATGTTCCTCTGATTTTAACTAAAATAAAGTATGTCTAGGCTAATTCTGATAACTTTACCTCTTCTAATAGATTTTAACTAATTAGTTCACTCAAGGCCAATCCCTGAAAAATAAAAATTCCCCATAAAATCTTCCCTATAGGAAAATATGTATTGAATACCGGGAGAGATTTAGTTCAGAGTACAATAAAAAATTGTTGACAGACCTTCACTGTCAAATTTTAAGTAGATATCATCCCTTGTATGATACATACAAATTGATTGCCGATATCATCCCTTGTATGATACATACAAATTGATTGCCCCCACTTAAAAATTATAAAAAATATAAGACAGACGGTGAAAGGAAATTCATAAAATGATTGCTCCCATTGCTCCCATTGCTCCCATCTAGTCCAAGACAAATGGTGAAAGGAAATTGGTAATTCGATTGCTCTCATTTTTTCCAAAATAGATGATGAAAGGAAATTCATGTAATGATTTCCCTCATCTCAATAAAATGCAAAAATTGCTAATTGAAGTGTTGAAAGGAAATTCAATGGGAGATGTAGATAACTTCACCGGGGTACTGAAAAGGCTCGCTGGAAGTGAAACAATGTCTATGAAATCTGTAAGGCTTTCATACATGTATAAACATACTTTGATATCTATTTCTCCTTCCAGTAATATTTACATTGTAAACCGACAAGGGATTCCATAAAGAAATTATTAAATTTACTTAGCCTTGATGTGAACGAAATCAACTAAAGTCTGATATTTCATTTAAAGTTGTTTCGATTACCTTAAGCAAATCCAAACTTAGTTTTAGGAAAGGGAAATTATTATTAGCCTAAATTGAGGTCAATAATTAAATGTGTTTTGAAAGTTTTCTGAGATTTGATTGAATTTCAATTTTTCTTTGTATGATTTATTCCCAAAGGTGTTTCCCAGAAATTCAATAATGACTCCATTTACCCAGTAAAGGCACTTGGTATACTATTCTCCCACGCCTCACATGGAGACATAATCCCCAGATAAAGCCTATGTTGGAACATATATAATCCTAAACTTTGAGCTTTACATTCTCCACTTCATGAAAATATAATCTTTCCCAAACTGGTAACTCACAAATTAACTTTCGAAATTCAAATCAAATTCATTTCGGGTTAATTGGTAATAAGGCACACATGATACCCGTCGTTGATGAATTTTCCTCATTTGATCAAACGATCCTATTTTTCATAGAGTTTTTGAGCCACCTAATTGTTAAAGAATAAAATCACTAAAGGTCACTGCAGAGCTTCGCTCTTTAGACATTTTGAGAAGTCTTAATGATAAAGGACCCGAAACCCAAAGGTGTCCATTCCTCACTTTTCATAAACCTTTAAAGGATACGAGTCATAGTACACATGTATCTTTTGAGTCTTCCCTAGGTTGACACATGGCATCCATTAATGAAATTTCCATTTGAGGACTCATACGATTCTAAGTTACATGTGGCACTCCCCTATTCTCGACACATCATCTAGAATGACGTCATCTTCGACACATCACTACGGGAGGCGACTCTTCGGGAATATAACAAAGATGTAATTCAGAATCCACGAAGCACTAAAATGACGAAGTATTAAATCTTAATTAATTAAGTTAATATTGATCAAATTATAGTTAATGACTTCGCACTTCAGAGTTTGGACGTTTACCCTTCATAATATCCTAAAATCTCTGAAGTCCAAATTTCTGAAGCACTTGAACTAAAATGTGATTGATTAAAAATTAAAAGAGATTATCAGATAATTAATCATTTCATAGTTTCGGGTTTCGGGAATTTCTTCTCAAGCTACATTTAAAAATCTCGAAGTCTGAATATCCAAAACACTTGAATTTAAACACGATTAATTAATATTTTAAAAGATATTATATCGTAATTAACCTTTCGTGGATTCACGATTCGGGAAATTTCAAATCTGTTTCATCCAAAACTCCCAAACACGAACCACCAGTATTAATGTCATTTATCACAAATCAACGGTAATGATTTTTTAGCATAGATTGCGGATCGTCGGGTATACTTTCCCATTAGGGTTAATAAATTTGCTGTCAATAAAGGTATACTCGAATCAATGCACCTGATGTGAATAAAAATGCTTGATTTTGTATTCCATTTTCATCTTCGCAGAATAATAAGTTTTATCCAACTGAGAAGCTCACACATTACCCTGCAACATGTAACCCCGTTTCGATTTTATCGATATCATGGCACCACAGAAGATGATTAAAGCAATTGGTGAAGGTGCAAATATGAATGCAGACGTTCTGTCAGATAGCACACCGCGAGCCATAGACACTGTGAAATCTTGGACACAGGCGTTCGAGATTCTGGAACATGAGCTTATAAATTGCCTAGAAGATTCTGGCGATGAAGTGAACAACACTCATGAAGCTAATCTCAGGGATATAGCTCAGTCAGAGCTACAGAAAATAGTCATGTGACCGAGATTCATGCTGTATAACGACATGATAGGTTGGGCCCTGGAAAACATCGACATCCAAACCATGAGCACTTTCAACTCTCAAAAGGATGTTGTTGGGTCTTTTCGACCAGAACACATACAAGTAATGTATAAGCTATCCCCCGATTTTAAATATAATTACAATGCTACATTCATGCTGGAATTTGAGCAACAAGAATGTATACAATATGACAAAAGCTACCCTGATATAATCAAGTCCTGGTGGGGGCACCCAGAGAAATTCAGAGCCGATGCTCATGGCATTTATGTTACAACATCGTTGGATACTCATATGATTTATGTAGTTATGATGCTCTGTAGAATATTCGGGAAGAAGATTCCCACTCATTTCCCGGTGGCATGGGTGTCAATTATGCATGAGGTCAAATGGGTAGCCCGCCCCTTTCTATATGTCCACGTATATCATGGATGTTATTTGCTTCATAACCCCATTTTCTATTGATGAACTAGAGCTGGACCCCTACCAGCACTGAACCTCTTCACTTCTATCACTCCAAGTTGTGGGAAGACAAGGCTAAAGATTTCTTCTATGAAATATGCCACCATGTAGTGGTGCCCGTTCATATAGCTTTATATGGTTTCCCACCCCCTCAAATTTTAGACAGAATCATGGGAAATCTAGGCAAAATAGCATATTGGTTTATAGATGAAAACTTCTCTTACATCGGGGTTTTCGGATGCTTAGTCCCTCCTCATGCTCTCTCGAGGTTTTTACCAGACTGACTAGTATGCCAAGAAGTAGCTTATCAAACAGTGACATGGGGAATCAACAAGAAGCTGAAAGCAACCCAGAAAAAGGTATGGCCTACCTTCCCTCTCCATGTTAGTATGTTTTCATTATTAGACTTTGGACACTCCAAAGTGGAGGCTGTAGCTTTGGAGGATGTCAAGTTGGTTGACATCAAGTTTAAAAGGCAAGACCCACAAAAAATCATGGAAAACCACCTGGCCCAATACAAGCTGAAGAAATATGTGCACGAAAACTCCCCACATGATGAAATATTCAGGGGAGTCAGGTCTTATGAGGAAGTATTGAACAGAGTCCAAGCTTTGTCCCTAGATCAACAACCAGTTTCTTATGTTTTCAAAGACATAGATGAAACAACTTGCCGAAAATACTACAGGGAGAATCAGTAGCCACTTCGCCTACCCAGGAAACTGTACCTCCGGGTTGCGAACCAGGTAACTCTAGTAAACATGATACTAAGGAAAACCCAAAGAGCGTCGAACTTTTGACTCAGGAATTGCAAGCTTCATTGTCAAATCCACTCGACCCTCAGGCAAAGGCTCTGTTCGAAGCCTTCCTAAAGCGAGGACATGATACATCTCCTTCTACACCATCCACCTCTGCGGCCAACGCTGCTGAGCAACAACTGTCTAAGAAGATCGATTCTCCTATTACTTCATTGACACCTTTACAATCTAGTTTCGGAAATCCTAGTTTCGAAGTCATTTTCATAGGTGATCTCACCCCAATTTCACTCAAAGAGATGCCTCCTTTAGAATTCTTCTTCAGCAAGAAACAGAGGGCCATCGTTAAACGAGAAACACATCAGAATTATGGAGCGATAGTCAAAAGGCAAAGAATGGTTTATGATGGACAAAACTGAGATGATACAGAATTCACAAAGGAAGTTGCAGGTTCATTGGGTGTTTTTTCCACTGCTAATCAATGGTCTATAGAAAATTTGGTCGAGCAACTAAAACAGAGAGACCTGTTGGTAGGGAAGTTGCAAGATCAAATAATGACCATGGAACAGAATGTGAAGAATAAGATGAACCAAGATTTTGAACAGATAAGAGCTTATGACAGGCATCAAATTTAATAGTTGCGAGCTAACCTTGAAGAACTCCATCATAATTCATAGGCCAACAGAGGATTGGTCACTAAACAAGAAGAGTTAATAAAGCAATTGCAAGCTAGGTTAGACTTGAATGAAGGTACATCAGTAGAGATATCATCTTTTCAGACTCAAGCACTGGAGGTAAATGAAAAACTAGAAATAGCCCAACAAGATCTCTTCATGAAGGTCGATGCCATCCATAAATGCTACTAGGCAGTAGACCTCGCTCTAAAAGATATCTATATTAAAGAAAGAGAATCTCACTCAACTAGAGTTAAGTTTCAAGAGGTCGTCTTATTGGTACCAAAGGATGATGTCTCATATGTTCATTGGATTTCTTTTTCGGAACAAATAAAAGGTGATATGGCTTTAAAGGCTTGGGAAAAAATCTAGCAGAAAGAAAAAGACTTTCCAGAGAGGTAAACGAAGCTTGTCTAGAAGCGTTTTCTTCACTAGACAAAGGACTAGTTGATTTTGAAGGAAATGATATCTACGAAGCCCTAGGTCAAATTGATATAGAAAAGAACCAGTATAATTCCAGAACAAGCAAAGAAGAAGCTCTGACAGCCATCCAGAAAATAAACCAGATTGATCTCCTTCAAATAAATAAATGGATAGTAAATCCAAGCTTACAGTTACAAGTCACATCTCAAGGAGAGAAAAGGATACAACAAAAGTTGCCTCGGGTAGAGATGAAGTTATACACTTTCGAGGTGAAGGAATCAACTGAGCCTTCAAGGTTAGTGGTGCAATTATTGAGTAAATGCATCTAATGTGTTGAATATGGGAAAACAATCACATCCAGAAACAAGTAAGGGAACATGCACATGCTATTCACATATTTGAGGGACAAATGGCAACAAACGAAAAAGGCCAAAAATGAATGCCAAATCATCAAGAAGATCAGACGATAGTTGTAACCGGTCTAAAGAATGAGGAAAATAAATGTTTCTTCCAGTAGATAAAGAGACAGAGGAGAACGCTAGTGGAGCCCTACAGATTTTACATTTTGTTGCCTTATTAAAAAAATATTTACTATTTTTAATTATAAGAAGTCCAACTGTTTTGAGTTGAGACAGCTTGTATAAATACATATATTCAAGATCTATCAAGTGGCTACTTCTTTCCGAATGTAATAGAGAAAACTCTCCTTATCGAGTATTAATACAAGTGCAGACATAGATTCCAAATTTTGTTAGTTTGGGTTATGTGTTTCTTCTGTTCTTCCATATCTCAACATCTATTTAAGCATTTCATTGCTAAATGTTTGATTTCAATTTAGTACAACAACTACTGTAATCGTATTGCATCAGTAATTTATTAAGTAAGTAGTTTTTCCTGTGCATTTAATGTGAGTAAATCAAGACCTGTGAGCTGTGTGGATTACAATATTTTATACTTTATTCAAGGTTACAATATCTATTTTCTTCTACTGCAACAAGGTGAGACTCTTCAACAATTGATGCCTTGCTTTGCTTAACAGTTTGTATTTTTCTTTCACACCATTCGATATTATAATTTTGACTTAGACATGAAATACGGCCTCTGCGCTGCCATACTGTTAATTTCATTTAAGGAATTTTTCTCATATAACTAAGGTAGAAAAATCACTTTTAAAAAACATTCTCTTCAAACTTTCTTGATTCCTGACATTACGCTTTGAGCCTTAAGTTTAATCTCAGGAACAACATCTTTTTGGCACCATTTCCAGGGATGAAGAAACGAAGTTATTTTTCCCTAGGAAAATGACAAGGTAAGATTTTGTTCAATAAGATTTATGTGTTGAGGGTTTTCAGTCAAGTTCGGAAAAACCACAGTTTCGTTGATGGATTGTCGACGTTTCAGATCCATATCAGGATCCATCTTCAGGACAAGAAGCCCGGATAGTGAACAAAGATTGAATACACAAAGTAAGGCTATTTTTATCTTTCACTTGGTGACTCCACCATAGATAAACTGGCATTTAGTCAAAAGAATACCAGAAAGAACCCAGACGATAAGCACACCACACCTGTATTAGATCCCGAAAGGTTGTTGAAACCAAAAGGATACCTTAAATCGACTACCGCATCGACAGGTAAAATATATCAACCCAAAGTTACACAAGTCAATACTAAGGTTCCAGTTGAAGATATAACCCCTAAAGAGAATTTTAAACAAGCCCCCTCTCTGGAGACATCAACTAGTAAACCCGAGGTTAGGTTTGAGAGCCCGGAGGAAATTGTATCCAAAATAAAGACTGAGAATGACTCGACTGATACTCCTAGCGGTCAGAACAAAAGATCCTCCTCTTTACCCATTGTTGTTAATACTCGATTGACCTCATCCTTGCCTGAGGTAAAGGTTTCGGTTCTACGAAACCATGAAGAACACTTTTTATACCCGGATCCATCCCCTATTAGTTCCCCTATTTATACATCTTGTAAGTCCAAGGAAACCACTCCACACTTTCCGTTTCCTCCTCTTCTAGATTTTTCATCTCCTAACGACCTTTTTTTCGGAATTTCCTTCGCCATATCCCAAAGGAGCTGAAAGGTCACCACTTCGGTCCCTCGAAGTTTTTGAAAACCCTCTTTTTTCCCAAATTTTGTCCCCTAGACTTCCAATGGTTGCTGCTGGAGGAGGTGGTGTCAGAGGTGGAGGAGCAGGTGGACAAGGTCAAGGAAAACCCCCACCCCCTATATTTTTTGCCAAGGTAGCGGCCAGATATTCTCTCTTGGTCCTTCCTGTCGTCCTTCATGATTTACTAGAAAATTATATGAAGAACTTACCAAAATTTATGGGAGAAGGAGATTTAACCGCAACAGAGCACATAGCCTTCTTCGATCAGTTTGTCGATATCCTTGTCATTGAGCATGAAGATGCCTACTCTAGGCTTTTAGTGCAAACTTTCAAAGGAAAATTAAGAACCTGGTTTCGAGGACTCCCGGTAGGATCCCTATGGTCATATGATGATCTAGAAAAT